>VWZZ01007378.1:15229-35012 GCA_013399095.1 Psophia crepitans | reverse complement strand
GCTCTCAGAGCAAATTTCTGGGCATTTCTTTCTTGGCTGTGAAAACAACAAACAACAACCCAAAAAAATGCTTTTCTGCAAGAATTCTGCAAAAGGCTCTGTTTTCACTGACAATCCTGTCCACAAACTCACTTGCCCAAAACCAGAACCAAAACAAGCGAGGTGTGCACACAGAGCCAAGGAGAAACTGTTCCGAAACAGAAAGGGAAGAATATTCACGGCAAATTTTGGTTGCATCTAATCTATCTTTATAACAGACATTCCACTCTAGCACGCCAAGGCTGGAGCTCTGAACAGTGACAGCAAGAAACATAATTAGCATAAGGGATAGTAATTCGGGATGGAAATACAGTAGATGCCGTGTGGTGATTTTGTCGGGAGGGTGGGAGAGCACCAAGCTCCCCGGGGAGAGGGCAACGTGCTCCCCTCGCCCGTCAAATGCTGCATTGCACGGTGACGCGTGCTACACGTACAGACGTGTTTCACTCTGCACAAAGAGAAACACAGCCCAGCAAACACAGCGTGCCCGCAGAATTCATGGCACGGGGAAGGAGGGAGGCTGAATTTTGGGTTCCCAAGGCATGTTTCCTCCAAATCACTGGGGTCCAAGAGGTGACGGCGACGGCTTCATACCGCGCTGAGAGCAGCTCAAACAAAACCCTGCAATGGACCATGAGACTTCCCCCAGCTCATCTTTTCTGCAGAACCGGCTGCCTGGCTCAAGGCAAACGCAACGAACGCCTTGTGGCACCCTAATCCTGACACAGGCACGTGTTGCTGGCAGCCAGCCCGTGCTGGTAAATCATCAGGTTACGTGGCACCGCACGTGGAAAGCGTCCGAGCCCTTCAGCGATGTTCAGAAGCAATTACCTAAACAGCGTGTACAAATCCTCCATTTGGATGTTTAATGAACTGGTGGGCACACAAATGCCAGGTTTATGTGCTTGCACAGGGAGCAGAGCGTATAAACGTGGGCTTCAGCTGGGTTGTTAAGGCAGCCAGGTCCAGAAACGAGGCTCATTACAGGAGGAAACAAGCAGGGAATGACTGGCATGTGCCAACAGAGACTTTTTAAAACAAAACCACCAAAAACCCAACCCGCCCTAAAATTCAAGGTGGCTCAGCTAACTGCAAAACCGGGTGGTTCATGGGAATGTGTTGTTTTTATTGACTCTTGCAGCAAAACAGTGCGAAGAGTGAAACCAGGAGGATGTGTCTCTCAGAATCACAGAATCATAGAACATCCCAGGTTGGAAGGGCCCCTGAGGCCCATCAGCCCAACTCCTGGCTCCACGCAGGACCAGCCCCATCAGAGCAGATGACTGAGAGCGTTGACCAGATATAGCTTGAATTCAGCGAAGCTCGGTGCGGTGACCACTGCCCTGGGGAGAAGGGAAACCTTCTTGCAAAAGTTTGTTCTACAAAGCAAACCATCAATATCCAGAGACAGCAGAGATCCCCTCCCACACCCAGGCTCAAACACTGCCAGCGCCCCTAAACTCTTTCAGATCTTCTCAATGGGCAAACCACTGGATGAACTGGACAGGGAGCTAAATTCTGCTTAAAAAGGGCTCTACGTACTGTGAGATCCACTCAAACCTCCGAGACAAGTGATAGCCCTCCCGTATAAATGCATTGCCTTCGTCGCAAAAGCACTCACAGTTTCTTCTAGGATTTTCAGGACGCTTTTGCACCATATACCTCACACACAAAGACTGGCTATTTTGAAAGCACTGAAAGTGCAGACTGCTGATTTTTAATATGCATTGCATTTTATGGCTCAGCTACCAGGTTAATATGCAGTGTCAAGGATTTCAATGGGACTATATTTATAAGCATCATTAATTCATACGAGTTCATAATAATCCCATAATATGGAATTAGCAGCATTCTGCTTTATCCAAGGCGCTATTAAGATATATATCATGCGAAGAGTAAGGCTATTCCACAAAGCAAAAATACAAAGGCAAAACAACTTCAATAGCACATTATTATTAGATACTGAACAGTTAGAGAAGAAGAAAAGCTTGTTGAATGGAGGTGGAAGCTGTATTTTATGTGCTTTCCAGTATCGTCACTGCTGCAGAAGGCGAAATAAAAACCAGCCTGTAAAAGCCAAGGGCACAGGAGGAACATGGAGTCTCCACGGGGAGCTGGAGGGGACCCTGTCGATGGGTGAAGGCATGGCACCTCCAGCCCCTCTACTACCGACACCGAGCCCAGGCAGCCCTCACCCATCCCCGCACCACCCAGCAGCACCCCAAGCAGGAGAGTTCAGCAACTTCCCAAAAAGTTTGTCCAACTCTGAAAAACAGGCTCCAGCCCTGCTTGGGATCACATTAGTTATGCAACATCATTCAGCCAGGAGCAAAAAACCCTCCGGTATGCGTTATTCCTAACTGCCATTACGAACTCTAAGAGGGAAGCGTTCAGGAGGAATTAGGAAAAAAGCAGATAAATGAACAGGGAATTTAGATCTGGGCTCCTGGGACTGGAAGCGATAAAACCCCGCAGCATTCACCATAAAACTTGCCTTTCAGGCTGAAGATGACAGCAATCAGCTTTGCTTCTCCAGCTCCGGGAAAGGGATTTCCTTGGACCGTTTCACGGATGTTCAATTTGGAAACAACTGAAGAGAGGAGACCCAGCGCTGCTCCAAGCCCTACCGATGGTGCTGAGCAGCACCAAGCAAGAAAACTCCCGCAAACATCATGTTCCCAAACCCCTGCCACGCTTTGTTCGCAACATCGCTTAACGAACAACGGAACGGGGGAGCTGAATTTCCACCGACAAAATCCCAACAAAAGCTCCGTGCAGATGAACTTGCAGCCGTATGCCTGGGATCTCCCGGACGGGGGGGCTGCAGGAATCGTTTCAGCAACGGACCGAGCTGGGCGTTGGGGTTGCAGCACCCGGGGCTGTTCCCTGGGTCTGGCTAATGCGCTAAATCGGACACAAGCGCTGAAGTCGGAGAGCAAATTGACCTCCAGCTTTGCAATGAATTAGCAGCATGCAGATCAAACCCGTGCTCCTGCTATTCAGCTTTCAGGAAATGGATGGAAAACTCATTTTCTTTCATGGCCGTAGGGACGGGTGTGCTCAGAGGCCCGTGCCACACCGCTCGCTGCCCCGTGCAATTTGCTGCTGTCCATGCTGAGCTCACCCACACCATCTCAGGCACCCGGGCAACTCTCCCCTCCTAAAACCTTCCTCTCCACACTGGTTTTTGGCACTTTTTTTACCTCTTTTTTTTTACCTTTTTATCTTTTTTTTTTTTTTTTACATGTTGCTGCAGCAAGCCCAGCATTTTATCAGCGCTCAGGGGAATATTCATCTCCGATTCAGCTGCTCCATGGAAACACATCTCAGCAGCCCCTCTCTCCATCCTTGTTCACAGGAGGAGAAGCAGACCCCACCACTCCAGGCCTGCTGGAGCACGGGGTCCACACCAGCTGGGCCAAGACAAGGGGGTGGGAGTTGCTGTGGAGGGACCCTCTCAGCTAGGAGAACATCCAAAAAAAACCCTTGTGAGGACCAGCCGTGCTCTTACAGCCTCTGCAACGCAGCTGCAATACCCACCGGGCAAAAACACTGAGTGTGCAGGAGTGGGGGTCCCATGCTGGCACCCAGTGCCCATCACAGGAGGGATCCCACTAGAAATAATTCCCTGGTTTGTTGAAATTTTAATATGTGGTCCATAAGCTGCTGAACGCAGCAGGACACGGCAAGCCAGCACTTCTAGCATTTCCCAAGAGTTTGTCCTCAACACATCCTGCACATCTGCCAGGTGTTCAGAGCAACCTCTTTGGGGACCAGCCCATCCACAGGGCCGCTGGAATGACACTTACACTGACGGTACACAGCAAAACCACACCATCATTTTCTATGGCGTCTTTAAACATTCAAGTGATGGAAATGAGATGTCAGTTCTGTGTCCAGCCATGCCCAGCAGCGCACAGAAAAAGGCTCGTACATGTATGCACACACCAGCACAGCCGTTGCAGTTGCATCCCCACAGCTCAATACCACAACCATCTGCAGGACAGCCAGCATGACACAGGCAAAATGGCAAAAATTGCCGTTTCCAAGAAAATTAGTTCAGGCCTTTCATGAATATTCTGCAGCACCAACGCCTCTCCCCTGCCTCACAGTCACGACACTTTCCAGCGAAGGCAAACCCTGTGGCTCTAAAGGCTTTCCAACGCTTTGGCTGGAAAAGACAGTCCCAAAATAATTCAAACAAGCCTTTAAATTGAGAAAATTCCTTTGCCTTAAGGTGCCGTTGCCCTTTCTGGCAGCACATCACACCGGAGAGCCCTCTGCCCCTCACCCACCGCAGAGCAACTCGGCCATGGGACTTAGCTAACCCATGTAACTTTATATTAGATTATAACATCAAGCAGATACGTAAATAATTACACAGTATTAAATTTAATTATTAAAACAAAGTCGTCTTCTTCAGACTCTAAAGGCAATTTTATAGCATCATGCAAAGGTCGCTCTGTGACGGTGCTACCCCTCGCTGCCAGCCTGGCACCGGCAGTCTCAGGGTCACCCTTAGGCTCTGTGGTTTCCTCAGCACTTTTTGTATATTTAAATTCATCACACTCTTAAGGTTTTCCCTGGCCAGGGCCAAAGTTCATTAATCTTGCAAGAAAAATACTCAAGCGCTTAAAAATAAGCAGAAATTAAGTGCTGTGCTGGCCTGCAGATAATAGAATAATATACCTGATCAAGCAAAAAATAAAAGCGGGGGGGGGGGGGTGTGTGGTGTGTATTTTTTCTGTATCATTTAAGATTTCCCTCTCCCAACTTCCTACTTTTTTCAAAGAAGAATTGAGTTCTCTCCACAGTGAAGGCAGGAGGACAGGAGGGGTACCTCCTTCCAGCCCTACCAGAATGGGTTTTCCTCTGTTGTTTCCCAACTGCTTTACTCATATCTCAACATATTTCTTCTCTATGCTGCTAATAAGTGGATTTTGAGCCTGTTGGAATTTAAGATAGAATTAATATACTGGCAGATATCCACAGCAGCCTCTCAGGTGTTCATATTGAAAATTATTATTTTCAACAGTTCATGGCTCATTTCTTTAAAATTAAAATTAGTGTTGTGGCAGCCAGGGATAATTTCCCAGATGCCTGCACAGAGCAGAGCACAGACCTGGAGGCTGTGAGGAATGAGGCTCCACTGCTGTCAGATGGGTCCAACCTTGGGATGTACCATGTCTGGTGCACTTTTTTTACCTTTTTATCTTTGGGCCTGACCCAGAGACCAGTTGCAGATGAAGCAGAGGTGGGATTGCTCTTCTTTGTGCAGATGAAGCAACTGCTTCCCAGGGTTGCTCTTCTTCGCTTCCCTGGGTTGTCCATATTCGGCTGCCACGGGAGCAAGATGCTGGGCATTGGAGATACTGGGTGAGACGCGTGGTCTGAACCAGCACCACTGGTTTCACATTTTCATGTTTGGAGTCATAGACACATAGAATGGTTTGGGTTGGAAGGGACCTCACAGCCCATCCAGTCCCACCCCCTTTTGTGGGCAGGGACACCCCCCACCAGCCCAGGCTGCCCAAAGCCCCATCCAACCTGGCCTTGGGCACTGCCAGGGGCAGCCACAGCTTCTCGGGGCACCCTGTGCCAGGGCCTCAGCACCCTCCCAGGGAAGGATTGCTGCCTCCCAGCTCAGCTCCAGCTCCCCTCCTGCAGCTTCAGGCCCTTCCCCTTGGCCTGGCCCTCCCTGCCCTGCAACCAGCCCCTCTCCAGCTTTCCTGTAGACCCGTTTTAGCTTAACCACTTAAATTTCACCATCCCATTGAAGTCCAGACAAGAATTTGCCCTAAAAGCTGTTCTAGGACTGGAAATAGCACGTGTGTGGACCATCACCCAGTTACCCATGCCAGAGAGCTTAAAGAAAGGATGTGGGTGCCTGGAGCAGCACACTTCAGACAAGTGTTTGGGTTTGCTTGGGTTTAGGGTGGCATCCTGCTGGGTGACCTGGCGGTGGGGAAGAGGACAGCTTCCATCTCTGCTCGTCACTTGGCAAAAACGAAGTATGATGGTGGCCACAGACTCTGCTGGGCCAGAGAGAGGTGACATTTGTCTTTAATTCACTCCCTCTTCACCCCACCATGCTGCACAGCCACCAGGTCGTGCCATCTCCTGCCACAGCATGGGCAACCGCAGTCTTCAGCAGGATGAGGCGCCAGGTACTGCACAGAGCTGCTTGTTTTCAGCTGTGTCCCAGTGGAGGGGTGATGCCACGGCCGTCCCTGCGGCACACCTCACGGACACCCAACTGCTGCGTCCACCTCAGGTGTCCCCAAGCAGAAGGTCCTGCTCGTAGCCACCCATCCAGCCTTCCCAGCAGAGGAGAATAATCTGCTTTCCTGGGAAGCTGGACAGGGAGGCACAGCCTTTGTCCCATGCTCCAAACAGCCCCAAGTGGCATGCTGAAACACGGATGGGACGGAGAACCTTCTCAAGGCCATAAATGCTTGCAGCCTCCACGCAGCATTGTAGCATCCTTCTGCACTGTAAATCATGGGAAACATTAATAAACAGCTCCATCTACTGACATCCTCACCTCCAGAATCCAGATCTCCATGGCAGCTGGGTTCTAGCATGCAGAGGCACCCATGGGGTCAACCACACTCTTCTGGAGCCAAGCAGGCACTGGCTTCCACCCCAGGCACAGCCCAGGTACAGCCCATCACAAATGTCCCAGAGCAGCTCGGCCCCTCCTCCTGACACAACTCTATTAGAATTCTCTTTGAATTTCATTTAATGGACATTAATTAAATCTATTTTTATCTCATGGAGTGAAATGTAATATCTTTTTAATATTGCATTTCAGTCGAGGAGATGAATATACGTGTGGTTTAGAAAAGCTAACAAGCAAAGGAGTTGGAAAGCAGCCCCTGAGCGTGAGCAGCCCCACTACACCTGTGTAGCGCTGGGACATAAAAAGATGGAGCCAAGCCTTCGCCGCCCAGAAGCCACCCTTCTCGTCAACACCGAGCACCGTGGTCCCTACACAGCCCCTGCTTGAGGACCAGAAAGGGCGGCACAAACCCTCCTCTCACACAGCATCTTCCTCCAGGGGCTTTCGCACCTCTCTCCTATTCTATTCTATTCTATTCTATTCTATTCTATTCTATTCTATTCTATTCTATTCTATTCTATTCTATTCTATTCTGTTCTGTTCTGTTCTGTTCTGTTCTATTCTATTCCATTCCATTCCATTCCATTCCATTCCATTCCATTCCATTCCATTCAGAAATGAGGCCGAAATCGCAAAAGTGCAACCGGAGCCACCCAGCGACATGACTCCCTCCCCGAAGCTCCGTCGCAGAGGCAGCTCTCCCTCACCCCCGAAGACACTGGCCCTTCACCCCCATTTTTCCCTGTCCCTCAAGGTTAAAAGAATAAAAAAATCGCGGAAAGCAGTGCAGACAGAGGTGACAGATTTGGGTTCAGAGCATTGGATGGAATTGCAACAGTGCGCTCGGACCGTGCATGTATTTTATAGACCATTTATTTTCACGTTTGTCGCAGGCCCGGGGGTTACCCTCAAAGCACCAGTAAAGCCCCAGGCCCCTGCCCTGCCCCAGGGAGACGCAAGGAGGCAGGGTACCTGCTCCTCTGCGGCTTCTCCTGTCCTCGAGGAGAAACCCTGCTCTCTCCCCCAGCACAGAAAAGGATTTAGCTGTGTCAGGCGCCCAGGAGCATCACAGCGACCAGTTCACGCAGGGATACAGTGACTCCATGTCCGCTTTGCCACCATGCCCATCCTTTGTGATTTTTTATATTTCATTGATCAAACCCAAACCCATCTCTCAGATCCCACATTTGCAGCCAGGCTTAACGCGAAGAGAAGGGATTTGGTCACTGAATCCCGCAGGCAGCATCCCCAGGACACGTCTCCATCTCCCAAAACTCTGGGCACCCCCAGGCTCTCCACTCTTCATCAGCCAAAATTAAAACCACGGTTTCTTTCTTCCAAATAGCTGCTACCAAGCAGCGACTGCAAAGCAGCCGTGGGAGCAACACGCTGCGCCGCTCCGCCAGGGGGAAAGCGTTACTTACAGCCAGCAACAGGTTTAAAGCTTCAAACTGCTTCTAAATTTGGAAGAAGGGGCTTGTGTCTTGGGAAGCTCGAACGTGGAGAAGCCGCTCACGTGGAGGAGGAAGGAGGTGACTCGGAGCCATTTGGATTGAGCATCGGGGCGGCTGCAGCTGCACCTTCCCTCACGCTGACCCAGGGCTGGCAAACAGGGGTGTGGGAAATTAAGACTGCAGGGGAGGACCTCAGCAGGACCACAGGTCACTCACAAAAAGAAATCAAAAAACCCTGTAAAATGTATCTTTAGGGTAAATAGCAAAGTGGTCGGAATAAAAGTGTCCCAGTGTCCATCCCTCCCCGCACACCCACAAGGATATTTGGGGGGTGGTGGCTGTGCGGGGGATTGTGTTTTTCTCTTACAAAGGTGTGTGTTTAAAAATCCCAGCCCAATGTATAGCTTGATACAGCTGGATGCATCCTTGGAGCTAGTGCTGATTTTATTTATTCAAGCATTTGTGGCTTTTCCGAGCTGCGTGGGGGGGCCAAATTCCATCCTCTGACAGGCGCAGGTCAGGCAACGGCTGCTGCGGAGTGGAAATGGCATCCACTCAGCTGCACCCACTCTTTCCAGAAAGGCTTTTGCCCAAAATCTTCAGCCAAACCAAGAAATGCCTGCAGAGTAGATGATGAGCACTGCTGGGGGGTTTCCAGGCTGTCTTTCCCCACTGTGCTGGGCAGCATAAGCTCTTCAATAGGTCTGTTGGTGTCCACCACGTCTCCTGCCTCCTCCAGGAACCCCCTTCCTACACAAATGTGGGATTAAGCTAATTCAAAACCCTTTTAAAAAGGCCTAAAACCTTTAGAAGATGCCCAGCGCTCCCTGGCTGCAGGACACCCCTTGTGTGGGCACAGTGGGCTCATCGTCCTTGTCACCAACATCACCGACGGCAGCTGCGCCACCAGCCCCAACGCGTTTCCCACTTTGGTTATTTATGGCAGGATAGAGAGAAATGTGTCAGAGCTGTTAAAACCTTGGCAGAAGTATTTTGAGCTAATTATCAACTTAAAATGCCTGCCAAAAGACCCGCAGGGACAGGGCTCTGTTAATGCAGGTGAGATATTAAAGGCAGCGGTACGCGGTGCGGTGTCCCCCGTAGGCATCACTACCCATCCAGGGAGCCGGGGACGCCCTGCTCCTGCTGCACAGGCAGCTCACGTGTGCGTCTCCACTTCACAAAGCTTCACCGAAATATTTGGACCCAGGGAGATAATCGTACTGGGGAAGCACCCGTGCGCCCCAGCTTGAGACAGAACTGCTGGAAGAAAGGGAAAGGTGCATCCCGTGTTACAGCAGAAATGCTCCCAGCAGCGCTGTCACGAAAACATGTTCTGAGCTTATTTTCTCAAGTGAGGTGTCAGTCCCCGACACTGAAGCGAAAAATCCCTGAAACTGTGTAATTTGCTAAAATGAGGTTCGACTTGCACCACCTCTGCTCGGGGGGGCACGGGGGGCAGGCGGCTGGGGGAGGGTGCTCTTTCTCAAACGGAAACTCACTGAGCTGGGATGCCAAGGATGTGTCAAAGCTGTCCAGGTTCCTACCCAGAGCTTAACCGTTTCATCCCAGCTTCACCACGCACCAGTGACATGCAGGGGGAGCTGGGGGGGCTGTGCACCAGCACAGGGCTGGCACATGCCTGAGGACCACCAGGACACCCACATCCCGGATGGATTTTCAGCCGAGTAGAGATCACAACAAACACAGAGCAAGAAAATGTTCCTTATGCAATTTTAACTCCGTTTCACAAACTTAGTTTCATTTACTTGTTAAAGTTTAATACGTTCCTGGGAGATGGGGGGGAGGGAGCTGTCGGTGCTGTTTTAACTCTCCCTGTGGCTCAGCTGGCATTTTTTATTTGTGTTTCCGCTCTCAACAGATAAATCTGGTTTTATCTCCTTCCTAGTTATCCAGCAGCCTAAAAAAACGCAGAAGCAGGAAGAGAGGACAGGCGTCGTGTAGGAAACTCAGTGATGGCAAATTTACTGCAAGGAAACAGAAGACACCAGGAGGTGATTCTGCGTCCTTGCTGAGCGTGACTTGTGCATCGCAGGTCGTTAGAAACATTAATTAAAGTGAACTGAAAGTTAGCATTAGGAAACTCTCGATGGATTTGACCCCCTGTAACACCCAAACGCAAGTTTAGGCTACAAAAAGCAGCGGAGGGCCCCAGCTCGCAGGGTCACTGCGGAAGAGCTGCGCTCCAACAGCACAGCTTACGAGCTAAAATGCAGAAAAATAGGGAAAAGATGTGCAGCTAAGTGGTAATGGATCTTTTCAGCAAGGGCTGTCATGGACCACCTGAAATTCCCTTCACCATTTCTCTCTATAAATGTCATCCTCAGGCGGATGCTCTGCTATAAAGCGATGATTTTTCTTGTTTTTTTTCACCTCTGCATGGAGTAGCTGTTTGTTTGAATGTATAAACAGTCACAGCCTCTGTCAGGGCTCCCGAGACTGCTCGGCTGCCAACTTCTGCTCCCCTGTGAGCAGCGTGCCCTGATTTTCTCCACAAGTTTCCCCTTCCCATCCTCCGTTCCCCTCTCCTGCCACAGTGCAACAAGTTTTGCTGAAACAGTTCAGCTTTGACCTATGCCTCCATCAGGAGTTACTGCTTTTTGCATCCCAAGGGGGTTTTTAGGGCACTAATCCTCCTCAGCAGCAAGGGGGGACTTGGCGTGCTGGCCGGGGCTGCGAAAGGCTCACGGGGATTCACCGCACGGGCCGGAGGCTGTTCGGCAGGGAGGGTTTAGGAAGCAGGGGAGCGAGCACGGCAATAAACATCTCTCTAACGGGCACGTCTGCGACGGCAGCGGAGAAAAGCACCGGAGGCATTTTCTTTTCCCTAAGACGGCAGCCGGAGTTTACCCTGCACGACGAGCCCCTGCAGCTGTTAATGACTGAAAGAGCCACTTCCTATAATTAGATTTTCATAGGTGAAATGAATTTAGGCGGGCTGCCGTGAGTGATTACGAGTCTTAATGACGGTCTCTTTCCGTGCCCGCGAGGATGCTCAGGGAAAGCTGCATCCCGGTTATCTTCACCAGAGGCGGGCGCGGTGTAATTCAATATATTTTACGCAGCAAGGAGAATGGACTCCTGTTAGGCTTAACATACCTACAGCCCCTTACGGGCATGAGAGACGACGGCGACAGGGCAGTGAGATACAGCACAGGTAAATCTCTGCCATCCCAGCGCATACACACACATCCCCCTACCAAGCAATAGTAATTATTTACCCCCATTAACACCAGCTTGTTTAGCACAGCCTTATCCCTTGTCCACCTGGGATGCAGGATGCTGTTTCCTTAGCCCCCATCAACACTCCTGCTCTTAGAAATACCCTTTCTCGCAGCAGATTTGGTGTCTTTTCTGCTCACCACATTTTGGACAGGGCTGTAGGAGCTCCCTGGAAGCCACACCGGGACCTGCCTGGGTTTTCTCCCCTAAAAGGTTCAGGCTGGGTTGGGGCAGTTGGAAAATGGAGTTGATGGAGCATCATTTTTTTTTAGTTTCCCTCTATGAGCAGCTCTTGGGAAGAAATAAAGCAGAATCACTCCCGCTCTGACTCCTTCCACAGCTGCAAACCCGGTGTTTTATGTATGTCACAGCTTTAATATTCCTTTCAAAACAGGCTGTGGACATAAAAGGCCGGTTTGTCAATCCGTCGATCGCCCGGGGCTAAGCCGTTAATTCTGCTGCATGGTTGTGGTTTGCATTGAACAAGCTGGCTTTCCAAGATCAAAAATTATTCTGTATCAGCACGGGGTTGCAGCCGCAGCCCTCCCCTACGCCAGCGCTCTCCCCCTTCCCCAGGAGTGGGACAAGGCAAACTCAAAGATTTAGCATCCTGAAATACTCTCATTTTCCTTATTTCTTCTGGAGCTTGTAGTCCCCTTCGCTGGCACCACGTCACCCAGCGTGCTATGAGACGTGCCAAAAACCCTTCTGCCAAAATCCATCCTCAGGGTCCAGTGTGGGACTGGAGAATGGCTCTGCAATGTGGATTTTGGACTGGGAGGTTTTGCATCGCTCACTGCACCCCAGCACCCTGCAGCTCCAGCCAAGGGACCTGTGCCCAGGCCGGCACCACACTGCTCACGTTTGCTGGAGGGAACCTTTCCTGGGGATGCTGTAACGTGCCGGATGATGCCAGATTTCCCACGGCTTTGGTGACATGGAGCTGTTAAACCACCCACCCGGCTCCCAGCACAGCCCTTTGGGCTGGTTTTGTGCTCCTTGGTACCAGCTCCAAGCACAGCTCGGGAGATTTCCAAACTGCCAAGCAGAAAACGAGAAATAATCAACTCTCAGACCTAGTAACATAGAAAAAATACCATTTTTCTTTCAGATCCTATTCTTGCTCCTTCTGTCCCAAGGCCACCTCCAGCAGGATGCTCCCCTGCATTTCCCTGCTCTCCCATCACCTTGTACTTGCCAAGAGTTTCTATCCCAGGATAACCCTTTCAGGAGGCTGTAAAAAGCAGTTTTAGATTAACTAGCTCAAATAGCTGCCCAGACTCCATCTTCCAGCAAATACGGCATTGTAGGGCTCCTGCTGGAAGCATAACAAGCACTTGTGGGGAAATTCATGTCTGGGGGAGAAGGGGACTTTAAAAGAAAGAGAGAAATAAAGAAAGAAAGGCTTTTTCTGCAGTGGTAGTTGAATGAAACCCCTTCAGACACCAGCATCAAAGCCTGAAAACCGCAACAATCATCCGCACCTGTCTGCTGACCACTAACTTTTAAGAGAGAGCTATTTAAAAGCAAATTGTTGGATATTCCTTCGCCGGCAACAGCTAGCCAGCATTTAGATGAAATGGCTGCCCTCCAAGAAAATAGCAAAATAATGACAGAAAAGCAGCCGGCTCTAAATACAACAAAGCACAAGAAGACAAAGTCAAGATTAAAACTGCTCTCACGCTGGGGACGCGGGCTAGGTTCATTGAAGTGATGTATTGCTGTTCCCACTCCTGCCCAGAGCAGCTGCTGAAGCTATAACAGGCCACGTACAAATCTTGCAAGCCATGTCCTAGCAGGACATCTGTAATAACTGGGTTTTTAGGTATAGGGGATGCACAAAACGCAGCGTCCCAGGCTCTGCGGAGAGCACAGGGCTCTGTTCCTTGACAGCGATGTACAAAAAAGCCCTGCCAAGCTGTTTATCCCCAAAAACCCGTGAAGGCAAACAACCAGGTTTCCACTAATTCCAGGGCTGATCCCTGCAGGCATGAGCATGGGAGAGCACCGCAGCCCTGCCAGAGGTGTTTGTCCCCAAAAAGCCGTGAGGAGGAGATGTTTCCCCGTCGCGTTGGCTGAGCTCATCCCTTGCACAGCTTTGAGTTGCAAAACATTTTTAAAAACATTATTTTGGCCGTTCATGGTGGCCCTTGCTCTCCTGTGCAGATTCTCTGTCTAATAAGGGCTTAGCACACACTTCATCCTTTGCCGCAGAGGAGTGTTATTAAAAGGTCTCTCTCCCCTGCTCGGCCAGCTGTCCTCATAAAATGTGGAAATTTAATACCTTTGATGAGCTCTTCTCTTCTGTCAAATAGGGTAGGAATCGGGCAGCAAGTTAGAGAATTAAGTAAAAACTCAGAGACTGCTTTTGTTTCATTTTCTTAGAAATTCAGGCTAGAAAACATGGTCCAACCTACTAAAGAGAGATGAAATGTCTGTCCTCACAGTCAGCTCCTGGACCTGGGAGGACAGGGAGACACCCAAAAGTGCCGTCCCACGCACACAAAGACTGCCCTGCGCACACATGTCATGGGTGACCATGTCAAATGATGCTGAAACACCCAAAAGCCTCAAGAACCTGTATGCGTGTGTTTGTAATGAGCTTGTGTGTTTGAGCTCATGAATTTTCACATGGACAACCCTTTTTGATTTTACATGGAAATCGCTGGTCTTGCAGAACCAGCATAGACCCCATGTGGCTTTAACCCACCAGCCAAAGCTCTACTCTGATGTTCCCACTTTTGCACTAGAAAATAAAATTATTCCTACCCTGAACCAGTTGTAAAGAAAAAGGTGATCCCTGGCAAAGCCCCTCCTGGTCTCTGATGGTCACTAGCACGAGCACTAAACCAGCCAAAAGCATATGATGGTTGGACTTGATGAACTCAGAAGTCCTTTCCAAACTTAGTGATGCTATGGTTCTATGATTCTATATCCAAGTGAAATGCATCACCCACTTCCTAATTTTGAGGGTTCAGATCCAAAGCCAACCCCAAACCACGGTGAGTTTAATGGCAGCTCACAGCCACGCTAGGAAACGGCCCCAATCCATCAGCTGTGAAGGAAAGGCGTGATTTTCCCTCTGCCAAAGAACTTTGAACAAAAATAGAGGTAAATGAGTCCTCGGTGAGCACTGAAAACAGCTTTGGTTCCAGAAGCATCCAGCTCAGAGACGGACCACCTTAAAAAGAAAGAGCATTACCACCGAGGTATAATGAAAAACGGTGCCGTTTTATTTGGTGTATCACGAGCCGCATCTCCCCGCCGTACCCGCTGTAACTGGAGTGCCGGCTGTAGCAGGTACGACCGTATCTGTAAAATCTTCAAACGTTGCCTGCAGGCAAGCAGTTAATCTTCTTTCCTTTTGTTGATAATATTTTTTTCTGTAGGTTATATCGGTTAAAATGCAATTTGCACTCCCCAAATCGGAGGACAGGCTTTGTGACAAGGAGAAGCCTCACACCAAGGCGCTGATGTGCTTTTTCCATTTCCCAGCCCAGCTACGGCGGCTGCCGGTACCACATATTACAGCTCTAAACACAATAAAGTTTCATTGCTCATTAGGACGGCTGCAACGAGGCGTTGGTGGAGCGATCAAATAATTGTTGCTAAAATCACAGTATCTTTAAGATGTCCTAACATGATGCTTTGAAACATTGTTGGGAAATTAACTGAGTGCCAGAGGTAGGGGATTTCAGCCTTGTGAACAGATTTATAGAATCATAGAATCACAGAATCATTAAGGTTGGAAGACACCTCAAGGATCATCTGGTCCAGCTGTTCCCCCACCACCTATTACCCACTAAACCATGTCCCTAAGTACCACATCCAACCTGTCCTTAAACACCCCCAGGGACGGTGACTCCACCACCTCCCTGGGCAACCCATTCCAATGCCTGACCAATTTTATGCTATAAATGTTCAAAAAAACTGGAGATATTCGTAGGGCTGAAGGTGATGAAGATGTTACTGAGTTCATCCACTTCCCTGGCCACAATCAACTTCATCAAGTCATTCCCACGAGATCCTTGTCTGACCCGTCTTAAAAACCTTTCATGACGAAGAGGTCACGGTCACCCTGGCCATCTACCCCAGCTTCTTTCTCTCTTTCTGTCGTTAGCACAAATGCATAAATAAAATCAGCACTGGTGGACAAATCTGGAGACTTAATTCCTGTTTCTACAGGCGGTACAGGCTGTGGGTCTTCCACAGGACCCTGGCACAAGCGACCCACGTTTGTTAGGGGACTCAGCCCCAGCCACCCACCCCAGCTCTGTCCACACCCTGCATTCTGCTGCTGGTGGCTCCTGACAGCTTGTGAAACCAGGCGCTTCCCTCGCTGACGGCCGTTCTGGTTTTCTCAGACCATTATTTTAGATACTTTAATTCCACATTAGTTTTCCAACCCGTTTTCCCTGTACCTCCCAGGCTGATGCCAGCATGGTGGGGCCATCCTCAACCTATGTTCCTTCCACTGCACTTTGTGACCACCTCCCCTCGTTCCCCTTGGTTCATGTTTCAAAATTTTTTAAAATTTTGTCACCATTTGTTTTCATCATTCTTTTCTGCTGATTTTTAGTATTGAGGTTCATTGTCTACTTCATACATGCCTCTTTTTTGACTAAGACCAGCAAAGATTTCTTTGAGGAGTTGCCCATACTCCCTAGCACCTTCTCCAGAAGGTCCCACCTGCCATTTCCTATGGCCACTGTACTTTGCCTCCTGGAAATACATCATTTTTAGTTTGGGCCCTTCTTTCTTTCATTCCATAGTAACTTTCAGCCAATTGGCTTTTCATCTTCATCTTAAGCCAGCTCACACTTTCCTTTCAGCTAAGCGAAGCCTAGAAGCTCCACTTTTCTACTCACTTGTTCCACCTTCTATTATACCTACGAAAATCAAAAATTCCAGCTTCTAATCGCTTGCAGTTCTTGTATTTCTCAGCTGACATCCTGCCAGATGGGGGTTTGCACCCAGTGGTCATGAGGTGGTCTGTTAATTGTGTTTCCCCAACACTCTAAGACAGGGCAGCTCCTAAACCAGCACATGTCCACCAGCTATATGGGTTATATGTAACATGACAAGAAGAGAACTGAAGCTCCTACTTGTTAAGAAAGAAGAAAAACCCTTAATGGTATGTAATTTGTCCTGGGTGATCAGCAATGTAAGTTCAAGGCCACCCTCTAGCACAGTGCCAGTTACCTTGGCCAAAAGATCACAGCAGTGGGGCCACCTCAGTCTGGTTTAGAAGGCACCACTCTCAAGGAGTTTGAGCAGTGAATCCTTTCAGACATGTTTGTCCTGGCAGCAGTTGAAAGCAGCAGTACATCAGAGGGCAGGTGGATCCCAGAGCCTGTCATTCACAACCAAGAACAGCTTTTAATGCCACCTTCATGGAAGAGCTCAATTTTAAAACCAACAGCCAGGCTTTGAATCTGAGACATGTCCTTTGGGATTATTATCATGCTTCAAATACTGCCAAGGAGTCTGTGAGTCACACACACCCAACTTCAACACTTAGTTTGGAAGATGGCTTCTGCTCGGCTAGCGTTATTTGGAATGCTGCATTTTGGGCAATGAGCTACGTTGCCTTCTCTTTGCTCACGACGGGGATGAGATAGCCCAACCATGCAGCCAACACAGACACACACCAGCATCACACACAAGCAAGCCTTGACATCTCTCTAACCAGCTAGAAAGCCAGCTAAGTGGACAACTTTAAGATGTATAAATTATCATCGCTTGCCTCGGTATAGTTCAAAAAAAAAAATCAATCTTTATAGTTGGAAAATGACAGTGGCTTATTTAATTTATGACAAAAGCAAAGGCAAGAGAATAGCATTGAAGATTACACTTGCTGAGTGCGACGCTCTCCTGTAATGTAATGAAATGAGTTAAGAGCAAAGTGAATTAGTGCTACAGGCTGACCTCATCCCACTAATCCTGGAGAGCAATAAGAAATGGAAGGTTGCATTCGACAGCTTGGTTTTCAAGGTCAGTGAGGACCAAAGTGGTCGGTCTCCTCTCCCTGTGATTTTAGCATTAATGGCTGTGATCCTCATAATTTATTCTAACAAGGAGAATTACTCCAGTGCCTTTGGCAGGTGGGTAGCTTCTTCGGGAGTGAGGAGAGCATGAGAATGAGGGGCTGCAGGTATCAAGCCAGCTCCCACGCTCTGGTACCTGGTCATCTCTTGGTGTTTGGCACTTTGCACCAAGCAGATTGATAGGACTGCAGCAAGTGGTGGCTCGCCCTGGCGCATCCTGGCTGCGTCGTTCTTGGACTGATCCTGAGGCGGTCACCATCCATCCCACTCTTGGTCCTAAACAATTCTTGTCTCCCTCTGGTGCTTTTGCTCAGAAAAGTTATGGATTCTTTAAAATGAGTTTTGTCTCAAAACTGTGTTTTTCATGCCCCAACAAGAACATACCCCTGAGCAAACTTCATATGAAGTCTTGATGGTGGTAGTTAGCCACCTGCCGAGCTGAGGCTTCTGCAGGTAAGATCATCCTCCGCAGGGAGAGACGGTTTGAGACCCTGGTACGAGACACCAGCCGATGAAGCATTTTGCAGATTTATGTACTCTGGCTGCAGCTCCAGCTCTAGCTCAGAGCTGAATTTCACGGTGTGCGGAAGGCTGTACACCACCAATCCACCACCCTGCCTGGGGACAAGTAGGAGAGCTGCTCCTCCCGCACACGCACCGGGGGATTGCCCCGTAATGAGGCACTAAAGGCAGACAGAGGTGGGGGGTCTGGCAGGAGGGTTTTTTCAGGGGAGGGTGCTGCTGGAGCATACCTGTCTTCTGCATTATCCAATAGATAGAGAAGAAAGGTGCATGAGGATGGATGCTGCAGATTGTTTGGGGATCGACAAATTTACCAGATCAGATTGCCATCGGCTTTGATGGAGCCAGTGTCAGAGCAGCTTTCTTGCAGAGCAAGGCTGAAGTATGCAGCACTGTCTCTTTGGGAAGATCGACACCCGGGCTGGAAGCTGAGCTGCAGGAAATAGAGCAAATGCAGCATTTCTCTCCGTGATGCACGCGGAGGATCCATCCTTCTCTCATTTTCATGACTGTAATTATTGATCTCATTGAGTTATGCCTGAGCTGTGATTGAAGAGGAAGGGAAAAGGGGGAAGATCATTTCAAAGTCAGGGAGAACACTGCTTTTGAGAGGCAAAATCACCAGCCCCAACAAATGGAGCCATGTCTCTGTCCAATAGGGTGAGGTCCAAAGTAGGAAAAGGCCCAATAAATCACTGATAGATATTCTCATGTTTGCAGCTGGGAGGGATGAGGCACCGATGACTCTACGTGGTGCTGTATGAGGAATAAAACCATTGCAAACAACCAGGGAAGCTGCAAATGTACCTGCCGGACCTCAGTGCCCGCGAGGCAGTAAGTGTCATCAAGCTGGTGTTTAAGTACACAGGTTTTCACTCGTGCTCATGGTTTTCCTTAGCTTGCATGTACAAAAGCAGTGATGACCTACCTCCAGGAGCACCCGTATCACCTTGCACATGTGACATTGTCAGAAATGGCAGAAAGCGAGCATTTCCAGCTGTTTCTGAGCACTCTCCATTCATCCCATAGATTCAAAGAAACGTCCACCATTCGGCTGATATCACTGCAAAAAGCCAATGGAAGTAGGTTCTAGGAAAGGCATTCTCAAAAGACAGGAGCATCTCATTTTCAGAACTTGCATCTGAGAGACTTTTACACAGGACACAGGGTCAAATTTGAGCAGGAACCTTGCCACAGCTGCCAGCATGGCACCCCAAAGAAAGGCCACCAAAATCCTTTGGATCCACTGGGTTTGGAGCCCTTGAGGAAGGGCATGGGTGATTGGCCAAATTCCCAGAAGGAAACGTGGCTTCAGCACAGCTAAGATTTAATTGCAAAACTCATTATGTGCTGGAGCCTAGAGTCCTGGGTAGCCATCATATTAAATATGAAGTGCAAATAAATTTTACTACCAGGGTTTTGCTTGGTTTGGGTGAGCACTCAAGTCTCTATACCTTTTGGAAACTTCTTAAATCCCAAGATCTCCGGAACTAGTCCTGTGATATCACCAACATGACTTTTCCGAGCCTGAGGCAATGGAAACTGTTAATGCCTGAGCATGCCTGCAGAAATGTGGAGGCTTCACTGGGAAGCCTCACAGGGAGCTCAACTAATCTGTACCCATCTCCTTTCAATGGATCCAAAAGATGTGACTTGCAGTAAGACCTCCCGGAATATCTGCACCATTGCAAGAGCTCCGGTCATGGAAGGAGGTTAATTTGGAATTGCTGCTTTGTGCATGTACCTCCCAGACCACAGGGAAACACCCAGAGACACCTCCTGTTCTGAAGACCATGGGCAATGCAATGTCATAGAATCACAGACTCCCAAACCGGTTTGGGTGGGAAGGGACCTCA
>VWZZ01007377.1:15925-32149 GCA_013399095.1 Psophia crepitans | reverse complement strand
AGCTGGAAATATCCTGTGCTGGCGGTGCACTACACTATGGTGCTGTGCTGAGGTTGCGACTACGAGCGCAATGTGGCTCTGCCTATATTGTGTCCCAGATCCCCTAGAGGATGCGCCACTAGCAGCTTCCCCTTGCAGTCTTGCCTGGGGTCCACGTTCTGTGATATTAAAAACAAACCAAAAAACCCTCCAAACCCAAACAATGAAGAAAAAAAAAACCAGCATTGTGTGGCCCTACTTCCAAGATAAACCTGTTTCAAGGAATTAGAGCATTCTCTAGTTTGGGCTAATCTGAAAAGACTGCAGGCAGGACCACAGACTGGTACAGCAAATCTGTAAGACTCAGCAGAGGGTGGGGAAGGCTGTTTGTGTCACACTGCTGACAGGACCTTTTGCTTGATTGTTTCCCCACTGCTGGATTTGAGGGTTAGGGTGTTGTGTTGTGCCCACACTGCCGTCAGCTCTGGACACAGCACCCTGCGAGTAGGCAGTCTCGTGCTGAGGGCGGTCCGGACGAGTGCAGCCATAACCTCATGGAAGAGGAAGGGGTGTAGCCCGGTGTATGCATCCCATCGCCTGCGAATGGCTCTGCCACCCCATTGTTTTGAGTGTCTCAGTGGAAGTGGATCAGGAAGCTTATCTAAGGCCATCCCCACCCTTTCATTGGCAGCAGTTGTTTGAACACATTTCCCTCCCTCTTCCCTTCGGCCCTCCGCTCTGATTTAGAGCTAGCCACTGCAGTTCTTCCTACAACACTCTGCTTAGTGTGTTCGACATTTGGTGCAAAGAAATCTCATTTTGAATCCTCAAGCGCTGTTTCCTTCACCTGGGGCTCATGACAGGTGCCCCTTTGTTCTTTGATTTGGTATTATCTCAAATAGCCTTGAAGCTTCAGCCAGGCTAAAAAACTTGCACTAGCAGCAAACTGTCCAAATTAGCATTTTTGCTAATTCCAGAGAAACGCAAAGTTGCTGAAGCTCTACCAGGAACCTGTCAAACTAATTTGCAGTGGGAGAAGTGGATCTGGGGTGAGGAAAAGGTTTGATTGAATATGGCACAGAGAACAGGCTTTATAGACTTTCCTAGTCCTCCTTTTAACTTTTAAAGATAGAATCATGAATTTGAAAGTCAGATGAAGTAATTTAAGATTTTTTTTCTAACATGGTTGAAAATGTTGCATTATTCTGAGATCACTTTTAAGTGTCATTTCTCTTCTGTAAGTTATTAAGCTATTAATATTTTGTCTGTAAAGCACTTAAAATGCTCAATATTTTTGGGCTTTTTCATCTCAGTAATTTTGTACTTTTTCCTACAGCTTTATATTTTCTCAGTTTTCAACAGTGTGGTTCTCCTATATTCATTTGTCTGTGCTCTGAAGCGCAGAGTTGTCGGGCTTTTTTCTGTCTGCCGTGTTAAAAATGTAGTTAAATATGATTTCTTCTCCTTCTCCCTCTGCTTAATTTGAGTTTCATTTCTTGCCTTGTCTGAAAAATGTATGCCCGGCTCCTATCTAGGCAACTACCTGGCTGTTGTTCTAGGCAGGGGGAATAAGTGGAGTCTTTGGTTTTACTTTCCCGTTCTCTGCCTTTGCAACATATCTGGACAACAGAGGCAAAACAAAGGGTTATATAAACAGTAGATGAGCCATTGCAGGGTGGGTCACATTTTACAACTGGAGTAACTCAGGAGTGAACTGCTCTGTGCCAGGAGCAAGGAAGAATTGAGGAAAGAACTGTACATCTGAGTCACAGAGTCACTCCCAGGGTAGTGTGGTTCATGCCCCACCTTTGCTGGAGGCATAAAGTTTCAGCCCAATTCTTCATAATTTTCATTAGTAATATCATTGAACATTCATTACTCATTTTGAGTAATGAACTTTATTATGCAAGTTTTGGTTGCCAGTACCTTGTCCTGGTACTCAAGAAGGCAGCAGTAATTGTCACATACATAAACAACATTAAACATTTTTAGGAGGGAAAAATCAAGGCAGGGGATACAATTTCTGATAACAAAATTGCTTCCTCTTTATACATTGCCAGACTTCTGCATTCCCCAGTTACACTGCGTCTTACGGTGGTGTGTGTGAAGCTAGCAAATCACTGTGTTATCGGTACGGAAAAGGTTTAAAATACAGGGCTGGGGATGGTGGAAGTGGGAGGACTTCAAACCCTGATGCTTTCCAAATTGAGGGTTTGTATTCTGGCCAGGGCTTGTTTCTGTTTGCAGTAGACTGCTAGGACTGTTCAGTGAACAGTGGTAAAACTAGGTTCGAGCTCCGGTCCAGAATCTTTCTCGTGCTTCATTCATTACCTGCACTGCAAGAAGAAAGGCTGGAGAAACAAAGAATGAAGCTATAGAAGATGATATGCTGTGTGTCACAGGGGGAATTTCTCTTACTTTGCAAGCCAGTTTTGAAATGATAGAAGAAAAAAAAAAGAAAAAAAAACAACCCAAGATTCAATTATGGATTTTAGCTGAAGATCTGTTGCTATTACCTGCTATTTCTATTATTTTGCAGTATAAAGGCTGGGCAGTCTCTTCCTCTCTGTGTTAGTGTATTAAGCAACCTGATCTAACTTTGAAGGTAGTTCTGCTTTGAGCAGGAAGTCGGACCAGGTGACCTCCAGCAGTCCCTTCCATCCTATTTTTTTATATGACTTTATCAGCCCTTACAGAAACTCTGTCATCTGACACCCTGACACACTAATGCAAGCATCCCTCTGCCCTCCCATCCTCACCTCTCAGCAGAAAAGCAACTCTCTTTTTCTCGGACATGCTTCTGTTCTCCTCTGTGCAGGCTGGAGTCCGGCTGGTGCAGGTACATGGCGACCAGAGCCACAGAGACTGGTGAGGTCTCCCAGTATCCCGTACCTGGTACTTGCATTGACTTCACAACACCGGATGGCTCATGCCTCCCCCCGGCAAAGTGTTTAGTGACATGGCTTCTGCAGTAGTACCTGCATCCTCAAAAATCTGAGCATCAGTGCTTTGTTGAACTGAGACTTAACACAGAGGATAATTAAGTTATGTCTCTCTTTTCTAGTCCAGCAGTGAAGACACCAGTGGTATAAGAGCAAACAGGATGAAAGCTCAGGATATAGGCATGCTGAGATCTTTGGTAGGCATTGAAGGCACCTCTTTTAAATAGAATACATAGTCTGTGTTCTGGAGACAACACTGTTAAGTGATGCTAAACATAAGTCTGAGATTCAAATTTTTGTATATTAGTAGTTTTGGTGTTTCCACAGAGCCCTGACACATTCCTCTGCTTGTTTCCTAAAAGTACTCTACTTCAGTATTTCTCAGTTAGGATTTATCTACTGTATTATGGATACAGAAGCTGGGCTTTAGTGTTCCTCAAATGACCCTGCCTGGCAGAGTGAGTTCCTTGGGGGCTGATGCTGGCCTGGGGAACAGGCAGCCCAGCTTTTCCTATTCCTGTCAGCCCCTGCCTTTAGCCAGTTGCTACTGAGCTTTCTGCCTCCTTGTAAGGGCTTTGGCTCACGTCTACCCTTCATTCACTCATTTACCTGCTTCTGTCTTAAAGCCGATTTCCTGCTTCTCACCCACTAGCAGTGCAGTTTGGAGGAGTCTCAGGTCCAGTATCCTGTGCCCCACCAGATATAAATGCAGATACAGTTTGTCGGATCCCTCATTTTATATTTTGATTTCCTGCTTGTTTGTTGTTGGGGGTTTTTTCCCCTCTCTAAGCCAAAATAAATTTCATAATTTTTACCACAAAGTATAACACACATGAAATTTTACATTGTTCATAGGAGTGAGGGTTGCAATAGCAGCGGTTAATAATACTCTGTGTACACTCCTGCACTTTTACTGTGTTCTTGGCATTTGTCAGCAACTGCACGTGATGCCTTTAGACTCATCGTTACTCTAGGTGACAAGCACATGGAGGAAAAACATACTCTGCTTGAATGGCCTCTGAAGATGCAATGTTTTCCCTTCTTTAAGCAGCTGTTGCCTTTTGGGGGTTCTTTTATCATGGGGATGTTAGGAATTTTAAATCAACCTCTTCCCATCTCCCCCGTGCTCCCAGCTAAATAAAAATCACAACAGTTAGAGAAGAAGCAATTAGCTAGCATGCAATCTGCTGTGATGCCATAATAGTAATAATAATGGTGTTTGGTCTGGATGCCCATAGGGACACAAGAAACTCCTTATCTTGTGCAGTTACTGGAGTTTTAATTTTATTTTTTTCACTCTGTTTTCTTTTGCATGAAAAGAAAAACCAGAAAAGCCAAGCACGCTTTGGGCGTTCTTGCAGCCTAATAATAAATGTGTGTGCTTGTGATGAAGTTCTGTTTGGAATTCTGTAGAATGAAAAATATTTAGAACTTTCATACCTCAAAAGCAACAGTAAAATTGTTAATAAGAATTCTTTGCTGAATTGTATTAGCAGAATTTAATTAGCGTAGGTTACTGGTAAAGCAGTTGCCCCTCTCATCCTCTGCTTCCAAAGGATCCAAACATTATGATCTGGACAGAGAGAAGATTATTAGACTAGCTGCTGTGGATCAACTCATTCAGGTCACAGTGCAGAAAACATTAGTTCAAGACTCTTAAAAATTAATAAGCTTTTTTTATGAACTGCTCAATACCAAGAAAAAAGTTAATTTACTTGAGTATCAGCACAGTGTTCAAACTCAAAATTATCAAATATACTGATTGAAACAGTAGTTGGAAAAATACCTTGAGATGATCAGGGTATTCTT
This sequence comes from Psophia crepitans, assembly GCA_013399095.1. Classification (NCBI taxonomy): domain Eukaryota; kingdom Metazoa; phylum Chordata; class Aves; order Gruiformes; family Psophiidae; genus Psophia; species Psophia crepitans. The sequence continues at coordinate 27,419 of VWZZ01007377.1, read as the reverse complement.
TTCAAAAGTGTACCACTGGTGGCATACTTACTGAACGGGCAAAACTAAACCAAGTGAAAATTTCAACTTCGTCAACAACTTGAATCATGGCCTGCCTTAATAAAACATGAAGTTTAAAAATAAAGAGTGACTTGTGTTTGTAACAACTCCCTGCCATGATGCCACTTCTGCTTTTATTTTCAGCATAGTCAGCTTCTGTAGCTTGGAGTTCTTTTGCCTTTGTACAGTACAGTTAATTTCCTTCTTAAAACATGCATAGCAGAAACCAGAGATTTAAATCTCCTCTTTCCTGCTGCGGCCAAACCACTCGAACAAATCGAAATGGGAGTACCATGTGTAAATAAGGAGAATAAAATCCTATAATGAATTATTAACGTAACTGGGTCATCACCTGTTGAGGTGGTCAGGGGGGTGAGGGGTGGATTTTAAGCTAGGCATTAATTTAGATCTTGTAGAGCATCCCATTTCATTTCCTACTCCCTCCAGTTTCTATTAAGAACATGACTATGTCTGGAAAGATTGAGAAAAATGCTGCTTTTTTGGAGAATCACAATAGTGTGCAGAGGGAGTCAATTATCCTCAGACCGGCACCATTCAAATTCCCAGTAGCACTAGAAGTGCCAAGAAAACCCCAAAAAGTTCAGCGGCTTTGTCTGGCTTGGAAAAAAACTCCAAAATTTGGCTTTTCATTTATCCCTGATCCCTACAGCATGCTTCACCCTAGCTGGAGCCTGACTAAAGTCACATTCTGTTTCCTTGATCATGTAAACCATTGGAGCCATATGCAGGCACGGGACTTCTAAATTCATTTCAGGCCTGGGCTTCAGGCGTGGGGAGATTTTCTACTGACTTCAAGGTTTTAGATGGGGTTCTGTTTGGGCTATGATTATCTGCCAAGTTAAAGCACAGTTCTCATAAGGTTTCCAGATCATCCTGTTACTAGGTGGGCAAAAAAAAAATAAAAATAATAATAATCCCTTGGAATTTGATTGGTCTTCTGGTCTGGAAGTAGAAGCAATCAAATAGAAGGACAGGCTTGGAGAGGAGATAGTGTATAGATTTTAAGGCTGTGAATAGAGCCAGTTTCAGCTGACTACTGGCAGAATTCCATGCATCCTTTTCTATAGACAGGTTTATCTGTTCCCGTATGTTAGGCCTTGCTTCAGTTCCAGATTCATCTGCTTTCATTCTTTTGAATGCATCTGTCCTGTTAGTGCTCTGCCTTGGGAATTAAGAGGCATTAAAAGCGCAGCCAGTTATTTCCATACTTCTCACTCTCAGAACATGACAAACTCACTACAAAGCTTTCTCTGTGCCTTGCATGTGCATATCAAATGTGCAGAAGCCAAAGCAAAGAGACAGTACATGTCCAAGAAGGACTTTTTGGCTTCCATGAGTGCTTATGACTTTTTAGAATGAAAGATTATTGAACGTTTCCCAAAGCAGCAGCTGTACAAATGGCTACCACGAAGGGAGGAGGGAATATACGTACTAATCCCTGAACTGGCAATCCACCCAAAATATCCTGGGGACAAACTGAAACCCCAGAGGGAAATACCTGTTAGCTTTCAGGACCATTGAAATGCTAAAATCTCCTCAGGGGTTTCAAAGTTTCTCTATTTTCCTATTAATTGGTTTGCAAAGCCCATTTGTTGCCCTGGGACAGGTATGCTCCTAACACTTTATTGACCTCCAGTAATCATAAAATGACCTTTGATATCAGTAGTGACCTACCAAATTGATGGATCAGCAAACCTTGGAGGTTAATATACTTTTATGTGTTAAGATTCTTTGTCTTCCCCCCCACCTGTTCCTGAAAATTCACAGCCTTGGATAAGTACACAATACAACTTGTGGAGAAATGGTGAAGGAGAGTAATTACACACAGTTTCTTCATTGTCAGCATTATGTCAGCTGACATTTCAGCATTCTCAGCTCAAGTTTGGAGCTCTTCTCAAATATCTGCCAATGTTTTTTCATCCCTGGCTCAAGGGAAAGCCAAGAGCAGTGCATCTTCTCAGACTTGCCTGAGCACCACCTGCATGATCTTTTATCCAGCTCCATGGAGAAGTGTGTGCAGCTATCTAATCTCTCTCCATTTATGTTGGAGTAATGCAGAATCTGATCACATGGCCTTTAGATCTACATCCTGCCAGCCAAAATAGGGTCTATAAATAGGTCCTAATCTTGTATCCCTCGTTTCTATAGCAGGTTTGTTGAAGTGCAGAACCTGTTATTAGATGTGCATAGCTACTTTACCATCAGTGGTCTGACATATTTGTACTCCTGAATTATGAATGAAACTTAATTTCTCAGAATTTAAATATATCATTAGAAAATTACTAAAAGCAATTTTCTCCCCTTCACATCTACATAATGAAATTCGCTTCAGTGATGTACTCTCTCTACATATGTAGAGCCCATAGAAATGCTAGGTGTCCAAAAGCTGTGTAAAAGGAGTAGAGTGCACATGCAGATTTACAAGAGGAGGACAGAGCAGCTGCACTATTCCCTCCAGATTAACGCTTCTCAGTTTTGAATGTGCATTCCAGCTTTCCAATATCTGTGTAAAAACCAAGATGACTCTCAAGCAGACATTGTCCTAAATGATCTGATCTGATTCTTATTTGAAGTCCATAGAAATTGTCCATAAACATCAACAAAAATTGACCTGAAGTGTAAACATAAGGTCTTGTGTTTGTATTTACCTTTGAAACACTCACCTGAGTGAGGACTCTAAAAAAACAACAGCATGACATTAATTTCTGTAGTCTGCAGAATGTCCATTACCCTTTCATTTCCACCCTGTTTTTGGCATTGTTGTGACCTCTAGGAAGCATCACTAACATGTAGACAGAGCAGATACTGGATCCTAAACCGCTGTACTAAAGCCTTGCTTTTGCAACTTGACTCCTCTTTCTAAAGGTATATGCCTTCCATCTCCTACTCCCTTTTCCCCACTCACACCACTTTTTGTGTTCCTCAGCCACAGGCAAACCTCTGCTACCCTTTTCAGTTCCATCCCGGGGCCCTTTGTACCCTATTGTGTAATAGGCATTCTTTAAGTAGTATCAGCATTGGTTGAGGTGTTTTGCAGTTACTGTCCTGTGTGATGTGATCTATAAATTCTTACACAATTATAATAGTCACAAGTGAATCCTGTGATTTACAGGACTTTCAGTGAGGTTGTTATTCAGATGTGGGCTGAATGCTTTAAATACAAGTACTGTACCTATGTAATTTAAAAAATTGGTTTATGACTCCTGTCAAAGAAGTATAATGGCAACATTTGATATTACTTGATATTATCATTAGAAACAAACTTTGAAATCAGATGAAGAGTGCAAAATATTTCTGCTGTAAATACAGAAACTATTTATTTTTGTTGTGTCATTCTAATTGCTCTTTATGTCTCCAAAAATGAGCTATGGTTGGTTAGCCTTGGCTGGTTGCTCTTCCACTCCCCTACCTCAGTAGGACAGTGGGAGAAAATAAGATCAAAAAAGCTTATGGGTTGAGATAAGGGCAGGGCAATTACTCAACAGTTACCATTATGGGAAAAACAGACTTGACTTGGGGAAGATGAATTTAATTTAATTCCAGAAACCAACTAGCATGGTTTTTAACAAAAACTAAACTAAAACCATCCTCCTCCACATCCATCTTTCTTTTCAGGCTCAACTTCATTCTTCTGTTTCTGACTCTTCTAACTCTTCCTCCCCTGCCCCAAGTGCCACAGGGGGATGGTGCATTGTAGTCAGTTCATTACAATTTGTCTCTGTCACTCCTTCCTTCTCATGCTGTTCCCCTGCTCCAGCGTGGGGTACCTCCCACGGGAGACAGTCCTTCATGAATTACTCTGATGTGGGTCCTTCCCATGGGCTGCAGTCCTTCAAGAACTGCTCCATCATGGGTCTTCCTCATGGGATACAGTCCTTCAGGAACAAGCTGCTCCAGGGTAGGTTCCCTGCGGGGTCAGAGGTCCTGCCAGAAGGTTTGCCAGGAGCATGCTCCAGCGTGGAATCTCCATGAACTGCAGCTTTCTTCAGGACATCTTCATGCTATGGCATGTAGTCCTCCATGAGCTGAAGGGGGATAACCTGCACCACCATGGTCTTTACCATTGACTGCAGGGGAATCTGTCCTCCAGCACCTGGAGCACCTCCTCCCCCTCCTTTTTCACTGACCTTGGTGTCAGCAGGGTTGCTCCTCTCACATTTTTTTCTCACTCCTCTCACAGCATTTTTAGCTTTTTTTCAACATGTTATCACAGAGCTGCTACCAACATCACTGATGGCCTCAGCTTAGCCCAGCGATGGGTCCATTTTGGACCTGTCTGGAACTGACTCTGTCTGACACATGGCAAGCTCCCAATGTCTCCTCACAATAGCCACTCCTGTCGCCCCTCCACTGCCAAAACATTGCCACAAAAATGCAATACATAGACATATATGAAACGTATTTCTTCTAACATTATTCTCTGTAGGTTTATCAAGAAAATATGGAAGTTTAAATACATTTATCTGTTTCCAAGCAACTTATTGTTCCGTAAGTGTTTTTCATTACTTATGTTGGCATTCCTTTTATTTCTGTGGTGAAAATGGGATGCAGAACGTTTGTCTTATATGTTATATGATACTTTGTACATTGCCTATTTAGAGTATTTTTCATGTTTAAAAAGACATTATAAGTTTTAGTCCTCTTCTTGTCTTCAAAAATTCGTGTTGTCCTTGAGCGCATCACTGGTTCCGACAACATGATTGTATTTTGCAGTGATCAGAAAGGATTTTTCGAACAAAAGATCATAGAACATTTTAGATTTTAATAATTCCCATTCTTTCTGACTGCTGAAATAAAAGATGAACTGTGTAACTGTTAGAGTTGAGTGTAAGAAAGGCCTCATCGACGAATGAACTTCAAAGATCTAGTGATAATTAATCTGAGTCATGATATTTTTTGCTGTGTCTGTATTTCCTTCATCCCATTCTCGCTCAAAGAGAGACAGCTAGGGTATGTTCACTTTCCTTCTCTTTTTTGCCCTCAAAATATTATATGTTAACACTGATGACAACGATGCTAGTAGATGGAGTTCTTCTGGAGGAAACCCAGCATCCTCTGAATTTCCTCCTACCTTCAAGCCTGAATATGGAATAAAACCATGATTTTCTGCCCATTTTCTTCAGCACAACTAGCAGATAAAATTCCTCCTGCTGTGGCAGAAGATCAGCCTAATATTTGCTAGTATGGCAGGAAGTTCTGATAACTGTTTCTGTCCATGCCAAAAAAACGGTTTGAATTTACACTTTTCTTTGAAGATATTTATTTCTGCTTCAAGGGGTCATCTTCATTACATAGCTTGTAGTGTCAGATAGAAATATAGTGGGTTTTCTAGGATTTTTTAAGCTTTCTGTCTTTATAAAATATGGTAAATGACAATCACTAGAGCTGCTAATTTTTAAGTTTGAAATTAAAAGACATAACTGCAAGATTATTGCAATGAAATAACATATCTTCACATATATGTATTAGTATGGAAGATACTTTAATGGAAATACAGTGTTTGATAATTGATGTAAAACAAATATTGTGATCCCACAGGTATCACCAAATCTTACATGAACAAGATATTCATAAGAGGTTTTCTCTCTTTCATTTAGTTAGTCCTACACAGCATCCTGAGGATAATATGCACTCTTCATATAGAATGGAATATAAGGACACAGTCTTCCATTTGTTGTTTCATATCTGATTAAGTTGCACCGAGGAAGCTAATACTTTGCACACCAGTAAAGTAATGAGTTTTAGCTGAACAGGATTTCAGCACTTCCAAGACAGAGGTATATCCTGTGTAATGTTCCTCTTTTCAGCCACTCTGCCTTCTCCCTGGGTGAGTACCTGAGGCCCCTTACAAGGATCCATTCATAGCCCACTCTCTTTCTATCCTGACTCTGGCTTCTGAGAAAGAGCAATGTAGAAGCAGATAAAGCAACAGCAAAATCAACCAACCAACCAACCAACCAAAACCTCATTAACCTGTCTCTACACTGGTTTTCACCTCATTATCTGCTTCTTACTATCTCTGTAGACTTTTTTGAATCATTATTAGGTAAATGCTAGATCACAGATAAGCATACTGAACATTGGGAAAGAGAAAGTCCTGAGGAGGAAGAATGAAGCAATGCCAGGTAGACAGGAGGGTAGAGATGAAGAGACACTCACTGGTGATGGAGAGGGGAAAGAGGAGCTAAAGAACAGAAATGTAAGAAAAGTTGGAGATGGGAGAAGACTAAGAACACTTTCTAGACACCAGTTGCACAAACCTGCCCAATTTGCCCATCCCCTGTTTGTTTCCTTCACCCTAACTTCTTTTTCAGTAGTTTAAATAAAGAAACAAAAACAGTTGCTTGATTTGAAAGGCTGCCCTGATTGTTAATCATGATCCTACCTGTAACTTAAAGCTCACTGAGAGGTGTCTAATTCTGGAAATATCTCCGTTGAGATGAGCAGCGTTTTCTAGGAAGTAAAGTGCCATTTGAGACGAGTAATTGTATTACTACCTTCTACTTTTCTTGTATTATTTCATGGGGTTCATTTCATGAGATTGCCTGCTCTGTCTCATACAAGCTTGCTTGTACTACATAGCTCTATTAGATTCTCCATGTGACTCCCTATTTATAACCATCTAAGTTTAGAGATGTTTGATCACATATTAGCGGTTGTATAATGTGAGAAGCCGTTTGTGTTTCTGTACGAGCAGATTAGGCATCAGCTATTTTCCCTCACACCGAGCACAGCAAGCTGCAGCGCTGCAGTACTTTGTCAGGAAGTGGAGGAGATGCATTAGGTGTGCAACCGTAACTGCATCCAGCGAAGAGATAACGTGCTGGTTTAGGCTGATACACAGTGCACTTTCTGCTGGCAAACAGGTGTCCCTTTACATTCCAGCAGAACTTGTAAACTATTTTACAAGTTCTCTTCCTTATAAGAAGTACTATGGAAGTTTAAGAAGGATCATATAAAATGTTTATCATATTTATTTGTTATAATTAGCATAAGATAACAAGCTAGTGTTGTAGTATTTAAAGCTCACTCCTCTAAACAGAGACATATGGGCAAAAATGTCAACTTATCTTCCAAATTCTTTACTCTCACAGTGTTATGGGAAGAATATAGATTGCAAGATGTAAGGGGAGGAAAGCTTTCAGGGCTGTGTGTATAGCTGTTGCTCTCATTAGGTTTCAATGTGGAATCACTGGGCTTTGTTTGGCTGAATACATCTGACATTTTTCCTCTCATTTGAATGGAGATATGGTCAGACTTCAGTGATTGCATACACTGCACCAGAAGCAAAAGAATTCAGTCTTCGATCTGCAGATTTCCGGAGGCAGCAAGGCAAGTAGAAACATTTTTCTTTCCTATTCTTGATCAGGGTTTTTATCAGCCATGTGGAACCACTTTTGTTTGCTCAGCCACAGTTAGACTGAGGTACAGTTTAATAAGATCCATGTGTTGGAAGGATTTGTAAGCCAAATACTGGAGACTCTTCTCATTCCGTGTTGGAACGCAATATAAATCCTGCACATACATATATGTGCATATGCATACATGTGTGTGCATGCAGACATGTCTATAGACAAAAAAGTATATTTTTCAGTTGTTTAGACATTGTTCCTCATGAATTTCAACACCTTAAAATTTCAGAAGTATTGCAGCTAAATGCCATTGAAATTTCTATTTCTCTTCTTGAAAGTAATGAAGTTAGATATTTAATCTAAAGTATGCAGTGTGGGTACAATCAAAACTTTTTCTGTTTAATGAGGAGATAATCAAGGCTATATCATTATTGTATTTAGAGGTGGATTGGATACAACAGTATTGTGAAAGCGTAGGGGAATGGGTGTTCCAAGACTGGATGTGGCTTCAAAACATGAAACATGAATCCACTTTGCTGCATTTATCCTAAGGAAAAGACCTGTAACTATTTTTCCATGTCTCTGCAGTTCAGACAAAATGAAATATAAGAACAGAATCCTAAGAAGAATTAAATGAATTTTTTTACAAAGAAGAATCATCTCAGTATTATTTCCAGGATTTTCCAGTACTGCTTCTATGTATACAACTAGTTTTGCACTGCTGTAACAACCTCTCAGTGGCGTCAGTCCAGCAAACGACTGTGTAAAGAAGACAAGAAGGAGGCCCATTGTTCTCAACAGTAGGACAGTTTTCTGAGTTATATGAACAGAATGACTAAGTGATTGCCTCGTTTCTTCCCTGCAAGAGAAGGTACAGCTGGAGATAGAGGTGCACATTCACAGCCCGTGTCTACCTTGGTGCCAAGGCTGTACTAACAGGACTAGCATAGACAATATCCCCAAATAATGTCAGCTGCTGTGAGAATGTTGCAAGTCAGTCCACGGTGAGGAAGTTCATCAGTGCTCACTGCGTCACCACCGAGTGTGAAAAGCATTAGCTCTGAAGGCTAAACCAATCCATAATTCTCTGAACAAGGAACTACTTCATAGCTGAAAGAGGAATAAGTACCAAAGAAAACTGAATGGAAGTGGAGACAACTTACTGCTGTAGGCTAGTGGAATTGCTATTTGTCAAGAACTGACCTTTTCCTCTTCAGTGGATATACTTCTATATTGACCTATCTTAAAATCAGAGTAATTGCTATCCACTGTGTGCTACCTTGGGATTAGACCTTATTTTGTCTGACTTTTATGTATTTCAGCTACTGTTCACAGGCTGGCAAGTAAACAAATTCAGTTTTAGACTAGTTGACTTGTTTGTTTCACTGAAAGGAGCAGAGGGGTAAGGGCTTTTCCTTGGCTCCACTTCCTTTTTTACTTACTGCAGAGTCTTATTTGGTCACTTCTCTGGAAATAAGATCAGCCTCCAAATCAGAATTTACTAACATTTTTCAACTAAAGTTTGAAAAGGGAGGGGGGAGGAGAATGTTTCTGGGAGTGGTGTTTTTCTTCTGTGTGACTGAAGGAACTTGATTTCTAGATAAACTTTATTTTTTAAAATTTGTACAGCTGTGGGCAAGATTGTACATTTATGTTGTGTGTTCCCTGGACTGATTCCTACAATATAAAAGAGTTCCAAATGACACCTCATGCAGAGTAATGCAAATCCCACTGAATAGGGTCTTTAATATGCTTGAAAGCAGCCAATTTACATCAACAATGGAGGGAACCTGTTTCAGCTGATATTCCAGAGTTCAAAATAAGGTCTTCACAAATATTTTGTTTGCAACAAAGTGTCTCCCTGCACTCAGCTTCCATGGGGACTGAAGCCGGTTGCACTCTTGTTTCCGTCTAGCAGAACATTTAGCAACCTCAAAGCCCAGGATCTGCAGTCCAAGGCCATTCTCTGCTATGAGTTAGGAAACTTTGGGCAGCCCTCTCACTGCTAAATTTGAATCTTCTTTAATGATCTGAGATTTTCAGTTTTAACTTTCCCAGCCATCCTACCATGCAGTTGGAAATACTGCAGGGCCCTTCTGGTGTCAAGGGATTCTGGGCTTTCTTCTCAACACATTGAATGTTTCAGGCTATCTTTGATTTTCAGAAATTAGATGATCTCATGGTCCCAAATTTTCAGGGGCCACCCAGGTTGTTTCTCAGAATAAATCTCTGACAGTTCATTCTTGCTGAAGCAATTTTTGCTCCCTGGAATCTCCTTCTACAAGGGTTAAGAAAATGATTAATTTTCAATTTTAATTGGAGCTTGTCCTTTCTCCCCCCCAACCCCCCCTCCCCAACCCCAAATGTCAGCATTTCCTGTGGAAATCAAATTTTGAGTTTCAACCAGGTTTGAACAAAGAATCTAGCTGCCACGAAACTTGGTCATAGTAAACTGTGAGCCAAACTGTGGAAACTCTTCATGCCAGTGCTCAAAGTAACCCAAACCACAGTCATCCTGCCTAGAAACTAATCAAAACAGCAAAGACAACACTGAATATGGTTTTCAGCTAGAGTTTTACCCGCCTTCTGGAAATGAAACACACATTGGAACCAAATGTTGTTTAAATCAAATGAGTGATTATAGCAGGCGGTAAGACATGAGACATGTTCACTCATTAGTGATCTACTGGAATGTATTTGTGGCTTGGACATCCTCTTGACTCCTGAGAATCTTTCTCCTGCTGCATTTCCCACTATCGTTTCTTTTTCCCTTCCTGGTCAAAGAGCCACAGCCATTTTAGGTAGCTATCTCTAAATAGGCTAAAACAATTTTCTGTGTCCCAAATGGATAAAGTGCTAAAACAAATTCATTATGGAGTATGTTATCTGTCTTTTCCTCCTGACTGAGAAAAAGTGTTTTAAATCACATTAAGAGGGTCTTTCTACTGGTTACTTGACATGGGGGGAAAAAAACTGTTAGAAATAAAGTCCTCACAAATGTGCTGAAAACCTTATTCTTTTGCAAATATTTTGTCCTGTATATGTGAAAAGTTGGATCTGGTACTTAGGGACATGGTTTAGTGGGTTATGGGTGGTAGGGGGATGGTTGGACTAGATGATCCTGGAAGTCACCTTAATAATTCCATGATTCTATGATTCTATAAGGTTTCCTTCTTGGGGAAACCCTGCTGCTATTAGTTGTAGCTAATTTTAATTTGCATTTCAGACAAAAAGGCATTCTGCGCAATCAACTAAGACAAATCTCATTACAGTGGTCTGGAATTCTCCTTAAAGGATGATGGGCAACCCTATCTCTTGCAACAAGAATCCTACGCAAGCTAGGCAAAACTGCATGGTAGTTTCGTATAACAATAGTTAAGCAAACAGTAGTGAATATAGCACTAAAAGGGAAGAGGTTTGTGGTCCTGCAGTGGGGAATGATACCTCTTATTTCTGATTACCACCTTGTAATCTTAAGGAAAGGTAGTTCAAATATCTGTTTGCAATTTGGGAAAGTCAGTGGCCACTCATAATGTATTAGGGAAGTTTCCTAAACTCTCTGTAACATTTTTGTTGTTGTCTGCATATTTTCATACAGTCATATCAGTTAAGACTGTGATTTACTGTTAAAAAAAAGAACAACAAACAAATTTCCATCCTGCTTCATAACACAAATTGGATAGCCCCCAAAGGTTTTGCTGAAAGGTGAATTAATTAAAAACACCCAAATCTCAAAAATGTCAGTGCTTAGGTTTTTCCATATGAAATTAAACTTGCTTTTTTTCTCAGAATTTCAAGCAAGAAATCAAATAATCGAGCCAATCTGAGGTCAAATCAAATCTTTTAATTACAGGTTGAGATAAATTTGCACATGTATAAAAACATATATTATAATCATCTGCTGACAGAACAACCATTTGTTTGACGTTGCTGTACTCAGAAGTCACTGAGAGCAACTGAGAACTGAGTCTGGTGAATATTTAGCGATCACCAGCTTAACACTCCTTTAGTAAAAGTATCTTCACTGGTGTTATCTCACTTTCTATACTTCTGTATAAATGAAACACAGAAGAGCTCTGCTC
>VWZZ01007377.1:1087-15599 GCA_013399095.1 Psophia crepitans | reverse complement strand
TTTGTTTACAAAGGGGAAGGGTTGGGGAAAGAAAAAAAAAAAAAAAAAAAAGAAAGGAAAAATGCTGAAAAATAAAAACTAAAAACAAAATTTAAATTTTGGATTATTTTAAATCTCAGTTGCAATTTTTGTAATTAAAATCACCATTAATTTGATATTTTGTTAAAAATAAATAACGCTTTCTGAACAAAAGCAGCAGGCTTCCGAGCTGCTGGTATTTTTGGTTTTTCAGCTGTAATTTGATAAAGACATTGCAGTAAGGTCTTTTGGTGTCCTTATCTCTTGAGAAAAGGTACAGGAGATTTCATTACATCTGATATCCTCAACTACTGCATGATCAGGAAAGAAAAATCAGTATGGAATATGCAACAGCAAAATCAGAATGGAGCATGCAACTTTTTTGACTGATTAGGAAATCTCATCCATAGGAAGCAAATGTATATGTTAGGTAATGAAGTTTTGACTCCAAAAAGTTTTTTTTCTGTGCACACCATGTTCTTCAATGCCTCTTGGAGATCTCCGATGTCACCTTCGCACTCCAGATCCAGGCAAGTAAAGGAAACTCTATTAATCATCCACTGAACCCAGAAATGTCCTCTGTAGGTCCTAAGGGTTGTAGGAAAACTAAAGCTGAAATGTCTACTTGAAAAATAATTGTGTCCCCTTGACAGTAATTCCTGTCAGTGCTACTGCTGTGGTGAATGCTCCTTTACCGGTTACCTCAAAATCTTCTTGATCCATCTGTTTCTTCAGGAATTGAACTTATCTGCTGAAAGTTGTTCTGCACAAACTTTTCTTCTTTTTTTTAGAGCCACATCATCTTGCACAGTGGTTCCCATTTCATGTGTTTCAATGCACGTTAGAAGACCAGTGCCCTTATTAACTCCTTAAGCTGAACTCATATTTCACATGGCAGGAGTTACACTGATAAAAGCAGGTTCTGCCAAGATCAAATCATGTGCAGCCGGTTTAGATGTGAACACCAGTACCCTCTCTTTCCCCTTTTGTGCGTCTGACCTTGGGTCTGTCTGATTGTTGCTGATGTGGTCATTTAGCAGGAACTTGTAGCAGGTGGAATGAAAAGGTTTACTCACAAGAGTGTTAAGGTAACTTAATAACGTACAGTGTTAGTGGAGAAAAAAAGAGAAAAATCGTTTAATAGTTGCAGCAAATATATCCTATTCATTCTAAGCTGTTGTGAACATTTTTATATTCAGTATTGGAAGGGGAAATACTCTCAATGTCCTAGTTAATAACAGCAACTGATTGAAATCATTATAGTAATTCCATAAAATTTCATTGAAGTTCTTCTGTCTTGGCCAGTTGTCAGTTATGCTTTTCATACTTTGGGCATAATTTGACAAATTCAAAAAACTGTACTTAAAAAAATTACCAAAATTCCATGTGGAAGGACAGAAACAAAGTAGAAACCTACATAAACAACGTTCTAACTCTTCTGAGAGGGCATGGCATTAGGCTTTTACGTTTCAACTTTTCTATGTGAATTGTGGCTGACCCAAGTGATTAGTCAAAACCTGGGACAGGGCCAGGTGTAGTTAGGATGAGAAACTGGTGATAGATGCTCTCCAGTTTATTTGCAAAAGACATACAAAATTCCATTTCCCTTATATCAAGAATCCAGCAGCAGACAGTTTATTTGCTCACAGCTTCAAGTCCCTTTAACAGAACTAGAGAAAAGCATATCCATATCTATCCCCTGGTTTTTCTTATGGCTATGCTCCCAGTCCTTAATCTGGTGGTATATTTGTCATTCTGCTCCTCTTCTCCAGCTTCCCTCATCTTTCATCTCTTCACGTAAACATACAAACCTCAATTAAAAGAATAAAAAGCCTATAAGGCTCTTTCATTCAGATATAAATTGTACAAGTTTTGGTTTGTTGTTTTTTTTTTACACTGCGTGGCGATGTATTTCAATGTTTGGGATATGTGTCTAGGACAATTTGAAGAACTCCTAATTCTTTTTTCTTGTTACTCATTACACTCATCAAGCTTTCTGTGATTTGATAGCAAGCATAGCAGATGTGCCATGTGGTTCTTCTTAACTAGCTATATGCAAACATAAGTGCACACTGCTTCTGAGTGTTCATGGGGTAGGCTGGGTAGAGTATTACTTGCCATTAAAAATAAACAGCAGTTAAACTGAGGTAGAAATACTTTATCAAAACTTGTGATCAGGACAATAGCTCTCTTTCATCTGATGTACAAAGACACTTGTTTCCCTTCATTCAGTGCTGCATCTTTGCCTCTAATGTGCTGAATTTGCTGTTAAATCAGCTGAATTGGTTTATCAGTCAAAAAAAATCCTTACTCAGCAGATGCCTCTTCTGGTTTTGATTTGCAAATCTACTGCTGCCTTGAAAGAAGACAAAGAAACTGAGGAAATAATCTTCTAGGGCAAGAGCATCTAGCTTGGGCAACGTCTAGCTACACTGAAGAGGGAATGTAAAAGTTTATGACTTTTCACTAAGATACAAGTCAGCCTGTTCTTTTTCTTTTGGAGGTGGGAGAAGCCTGTGTAAGTTAGCTGAGGGCTTGAAAAAGCTTTCTTCTGACTGAGATATTGATTTGGTTTGACTTTTTAAAAACAAACAAACAAACAAACAAAACCAACAAAAAACACAACCAAAACAATTCATTATAAGTTCTTCCTCAGATTTTATAATCCTCATTGGATGTGGTTGTGTAGACATAGGAAGAAATATTATATTAATTTTGTTGGCTTACCAAGCTCAGTTGTCATTTAAAGGATGTGGACTTCAAGTCGAACAATGATGTTATTTTCTCACTGTCAAAAGTGCTCCCTTTACTTTTACATCTGTACATGTCTAAGTTTTACCTCAACTCAGACTGTATCACTTTCCAACTTAAATGCCTTCTTTGGTGGCAATGTAATATTTAGCCTGAAATATATAGTGTTTATATCTATATGTATAGATTTATGGATTCACAGCATCACAGAACTGTAGAGATTGGAAGGGACCTCTGAAGGTCATCTAATCCAACCCCCCTCCTAGAGCGGGATCATCTAGAGCAGGGTGCACAGGATCACGTCCGGGCAGGTTTTGAATATTCCCAGAGAAGGAGGCTCCACAGCCTCTCTGGGCTACACACACACATTGAGCGCAATTGCGTGGGTGCGTATGTATATGTACATACAAGTGTACATTTTACAAAGACACACCGCACAGAAACACTTCAGTTATTACTATCCACTTCTAGCACCTAAATTGATCTGCAAATGAAAGAAAGAAGGCATAATTCTCTTTCACTGTCAGTTTATGTTCACATATGTACCAGAATCTCTGTGTAAGGTCACTGTCATTGCTCCCGTAATAATGTTCCATTGCTTTGAGTCCCTTTGAGGCCATCAAGTCCAGCCTCCTGCTCAGAGCAGGTCCCATTAGATCACTGACAAAGTAGCAATAAAAAAAAAATAAAATTTCCAAGACTTGAAACTGATGATAGTCTTTAAAACTCTGAGCTATGTGTTCTCTTGATAGAAACTGCTACTACAGGAACTGTTCTTTTAACAGGAATTAAAACTTAATCTCTTTAGTACTCTAATTCACAAAGTAAAAAGGCCAGTGACCAGTGTAAATACTTCAGTCAGATTATTCTAATCGAGAAATACTTATTGCTGTTTTATTACAAGCTACATTTAAAAATCCGTGTTAATAGCAACTCTAGGGCACTTTTCAAAACCTTAATTTATTCAACTACATCAAAGAAAAACAAATAACATTTTCTGCTTTAAATTTCTCTTGTTTGGCATGTAATAATGGAGGGATGCATGAGATTCTAACAACTGATTAAAGAAATGAAGGGATAAAATATTCAGAATAAATTGTTCTGTTGCAGCTTGCTATTTATCTTTTTCTAGAACAATCCAGCTTATTCTTTTGTTTGTGCAGGAAGCAACTTTGGAAATAAAAGCCAACGTGGAAAATATTCTAGCTCAGGCACACAGGCTGTGTTCAGCTGCAGTGTTACCTGTGTCTTCGTGCTGCCGCTATCTTGATCACTTATCTTGTTTTCAAAGGGCACATCTATTTCCAAGGAGCAAATGACGTAAACATTTCAGACTCTGCTAAGATTAAAAAAAAAACAGAAACACCCAAACAAAATACCCACCACCAACAAACAAACCAAACAAAAAACCCCAAACAAACAAACTAGCTCTCCTACTTTTTTCTTCTGGCTACGCTGTTAGCACTTAACCTGCTCATGGTTTTGGCGTTCTATTGCTCTATTCTGTCAGTCTTTGCAGACACAGAAATCTGCACAGAAGGCACGAAAAACCCACCAAACACCTTTATTCATAATGAGAACACTGTTACACAACTGATGAACATGTGGACCTCAGTGGTTCCAGAGGACAAAGGTGGATTTTTGGATGCTGTCCTATTTGCTCACTTCAACAGTGAGTGTTTCTTTCAAGATTCCTTAAAGAGATTTGATCTTCAAAAAACATGTCTCTTGAGAACAAGGCTTTTTTTGAACTGGACATTCATACTAGCAATCACCAATTATCTTTCTCAATGGATGCTTGAAGCAAGGACCTCATACAAAAATAGATTTTTTTTTTTGACAGTTCTCTCTTCCTGGTTGTTGCATCATAAAACCAGAAATGTCAAAGTGCTAGTTAATGGACTTCAGGAGCTGTCCTACAGTTTTTAGGCAGAATGCAATGCATTTTACATTCCCTTTAATCTGTTAAAAAACTGTCCTTTTCAGCACAGTTGAAATCCTGGAAGATATTCTTATGAAAGAAACATGAGCTGCCTAGCTGAACATAATATTTTGCCCTTCATAATTACTTGAAGCAGGAGCCATTGGCCCAGATTGTCCTATCTAAATCTGTAAATGGAGAAAATGGTCAGTGTAAAACCTCATTCTGAGAGGAGCAACGAGGGGATGGAGACTTGAAGCTGTCTATATTATTTGCTAGTACAGTATCTTGCACTTCTTCTCCCAGGGTTGTCAGAAACCTGCCAATGGGTGTTCAGGGTATGGAGGACAGACGGAGAAGGATGGAGAGAGAAATAAGTTAGATGTGCTTATAGGAAAGGGAAGATCATGTCTTCCTTGTGTCCCTCCAATATCATAAAACATGGCAGGAAAAAGGTCTCGGATACTAATTTGGTTTCCATTTCTGTAGAATATATTAAAGGTTGTGAAGAAGCTGTATTTATCCTTGCTAAAGCCCCGTGAGACTGACTAGTCTGTAATCACATAGGAAGCCTGTGGCAAAACATAATTTGAACTTGTGCCTTCTGGTTTCTAGTTCAACCATTGGCTTTTCCATTTTTTTCCTTTTTTTTTTTTCCTCTGGGGTTTCTTGGGGGCAAGGGAGAGGCATATAGCTGTAAAGAGTTAGACAGAGTCAGTTTGGAGGCAGTATGCCTGATTCAGCTTTACATTGGTAAAGTCTCAGATCTATCATAACTTCAGATCTTTCTGTTGGGGCAAACCTACTTCTCTACAACAGTCCAGCACTGAAAATGGGGTCAGCTGGTTGACAGAGAAGACATTGTAGGCTAATATATTTAAAATGCAATCTGTGGAACTCAGTCAGTTTTGTTCTCCTCCAGGACCAGTGTATAGTCTTCAGTTGTTTTTGTTTAAGGCAACAACTGGAAGAAATGCCCTTCCTCTGAGATCATTGATAGCTTACAAACTTTGCCATAATTTTCTAACTTTCTTCTTTAGCACAGCATTTACTGTGCCAGCAGTTAAATTGAGTATGGTAATTTAATTACAACTCTATCAAATAAGAATCACCACAATCCAAGCCTAAAAAGGGCCTTGTTATCTTTTTAAATGAAATACCATCTCTAAATAACTACAATAAGATTCATAGGGAATATAAAATCTATAAAAAATCTTTTGGTATGGTTTTCATACAGAATAAAGGTCCTTCCTTTGATAATACCAAGCATAAACAGTCAATAAAGGCTTGGTGCAACACGTCTTAATATAGTGGCTAGAATCCTTTTTATTACATCAATAATACCATACATCATCCTGACATTTATCAGTCATTTAATCCAGGTAAACTTATTATGTCTCATGTAATTCCACCGAGATAAATGTGTTTTATGCTTTTTGTGCTATTTCTAGCATGGATGAGGTTTAGAATCATGTTAATTAGAAGTAAGGACACTTTTCTGTACTAATTAGCACACTATTATTTTGAAACCATGAACTGTATTCTCATTGCACAACTTCCTCAGGAGATTCTTCTATTGTTTAGAGCAAAATGTTATAGAAAACTATTTATGACTCATAAAACTCTTATATTTCAGCGTGATATATGGCACATGTTCATATTGCTTTCTCAATTTCAGCAAAAAATATCCACACTTTTCCAATTGTTTGCTACTGAATGTCAGAATCCCATGAAATTTCAGAATGAAACGGCAAACACAGAGTGCATTCCTGAATACTCTAAAATAATACACAGTCATTTATGTCTGATGTAACTAATATTCTTCCAGGTGAGTTATTCTCTGTGAAGTTCAGTTTATAAATATAGTAATGCTAGACACAGGAAATGTTACTATTCTTTTAGTTTTCCTGGTGCCGAGCTCACGTAACCAATCTCACTCAGTCACATGGACTCATAGAATAATTTAGGCTAGAAGAGACCTCTGGAGATCATCAGACTAGTGGCCTGCTTAAAACAAGGCCAACGTTGAAGTTAAGTTCAAATATTGCCCAGGGTTATACCCAGTCAAGTTTGGAATATCACGGATGGAGAACCTAAAGCCTCTCCAAGTAACCTGTTCCAGTATTTGATTGCTCTCCTGGTGAAAAACTTTTCCCAGGATGGAGCGACTGAAGATTCAGAATCTGCATGAAAACTTTCAGCACAATATCAGTTTTTTTGGAGAGGGAGAGAGACTGAGACAGACTCTGTGACGAGATTTATGGCTTGGGTTTTTTGCAGGCATTCTGAAGTATTCTGCCACTGGATACTTAGTAATAAAGAGTGGAAAGTTCAGTTTTTGTGGGGTAGCTATTTAAAATTTGACCTACACTGCCTGAAACAGCTGCCTCCATCATCTGAAATGAGCGTGTGGAAAGGCCTCTGAGCAGCAAAGCAATGCCAGGTTGAAAAGAGGTAAAAGCTGGGGCTTGGCGGTAGCTGAGCGCCCTGCCCAGAGCAGCAGCTGAGGTGGAGGATTTGGGTGAGACCCCTTTCTTCCCACATCTGTATATCTTTATTGCTGCTCTGCATCCTGAGTTTCTGTTTTATTCACCTGGGGCTGTTCCCATTCCTGCACTACCTCGTGAAGGCGACAGACATCAAAATAAAACTAATGCTCCGTTTTCCTTGCTATTGTGCTGTTGCTCTCATTCCTATCTCCCTGTTGCCACGCAGGAACTGATTGCAGGTCCATGCACCCGCCCAAGTGGAGTTAGTCAGCTGTGTTGGGCACTTCTCCCCTCCTGTAGGCAAGACAACATAATCCAGCAGATTTGTATATACTTTGGGCTGAGTAATCACATATAGTGATGATACACTTATAACAAATCTGGCTTTTTCTGACAGACTATTTACAGAGAGGAAAGAGTTTCTAGCCGTAGGCACACAGAACAACTTTGTGGTTACAATCACAGAATCATAGAATCATTAAGGTTGGAAGAGACCTCCAGGATCACCTAGTCCAACTGTCCCCCCACCACCTATTACCCACTAAACCATGTCCCTAAGTACCACATCCAACCTTTCTTTAAACACACCTAGGGACAGTGACTCCACCACCTCCCTGGGCAACCCACTCCAACGCCTGACCACTTATTTAAAGATTTGTTTCCTTCTGTTCTACAAAGCTACCCTGCCTTGTCAGAAGAAGCAGCAGACATGCAGGGAAGGCACCCTTCTCCGATCTCAGAAGAGCTGACCAGGACAGACCCCAGCATCTGTCTTGTCTTCGGAGAATTTCCTTGGAATCCATAGCTCTTTTCTTCCCATCCTAATAGCATTTACTGGTGATGGACAGCAGCTCCAAGTTAACATACATTCATATTTTTTGGTTTTACAGTGTTTCCTAAAGCAGTATAATCCCTTACGCTATAAATTAATGAGTAGAAATTTATTTTCCTATCTCTGCTAATAGTTCCTTTAGATTACAATGGACATATTAAAGAAAACATTGTAATGCTGCTGCTTAATACTGAACTGTACCCACAGCAAAATGATAAAGTACAGCATCAGACTGTCTTTCAGGATGAAAAGCATCTGCTGTCTAAAGAGAAAGCAAAAAGTGTAAGTAGAAAGGGAAAGAGCCTTCTCTTCTGTGATTTGAGTCAGTAAAGCGTAGGGTTAATATTTTGCCTTTCAGGTACTGAATGTGCTCCTTGACTACTTCCTCTGATGACCTAAACATGGCCTACAATAGTCCTCATAGTTTCCTATCTTAAATAACTAGCAGCTTGATTGTGATTTTATCTTCTTTTTTACTGAGACAGTTATATGAGAGTGCTGACCTTCAGTTAACTGCCTGTTTCCTCTGCACAGGGTACACAGGACGTGAGAGCTCGGTTCAATTAGGCACGTTGAGTCGCATGTAAGTGGAGGCCTTGATCTCCACAAGCGATAGAATTGTTTTAGTTCACATGGTATGGTATCTTTGTGGTCTGCTTGTTACAACAGGGCAGTCCCTGACTCATTTCTACCTTGCCAGTGTACATACAATGACTGATACAGAAAAACACTGCCATGCTTGCCAGTGTGGCTAGGAACAACCACAACTTAAACAGGTTAACAGTTCTTCAGCACCTCAGGCGGTACTGTTAGCTATTTAAAACTATTAGTATACAACTTGAGGAGTTAAAAATGCCACGACAGTTTGTTTCCTTTGGGAGAAGGAAGGGTTAGAGCCTACCAAAATCATTGCTATCTATCTGAGGGTCCATCAGGAGATTCTGCACAAGATGAAATGAGCATAGCTGTTATGTGGCACTGGGAGATAATATGGAACGGAATGCAATGCAATGCAATGCAATACAGTGAAATAGAATCCATAGCAATTTTTTTATTAGTATACACATGGCTGAGCCACCATAAGGCAAGCAATGTTTTAAAGAAGACGAGAGTTTGGATGAACTATGAACTCAAGACTTAACATTGCCCTCTCTATCAGACAGACCTGGAGGTTTGTATCCGCAACAGGGCTTTAGGTTTTGATGGGTTGCATTTTGGAATATCTAATTTCTCCCAAAGACTGTGCAGGAGTACAGGTCCCAAGCTGAAATAACAGATCTCACCAGAGAGCTGCCTAGATTAGCTAATAGAATGCTTGAAGTTTCAGTGCTTACTTCAATTTTGCATCTGGACTGCAAGACCTACTGTACCTGTCAAGCTGGAAGGGCAACAGCTAAATAAGTTCATGTCTGCGTTGTGACCTAAAAGGAGACCTCTGTGTTTTTGGAGAGAAACATTTACCAGGTGGGGAAGTGAAGAACAAATATGGCCCACAGCTCTGATGATTAAATCACTTCTCAAGAATGGAGCATGCATTATAAGGAAAAAAAATATTTTGAACTGTCTTCCAACTTGTCCCTTAATTCTACATCATGGATTTCTTGAGCTTGTTTCACCAATCTTTTATATAGTTGACACAATTCTTTGTGATAGGTCTATGGGGAATGAGGCAAGACAACGAAAGCTACATAAGCTATTCATTAATTACCATTATGGAATAAATCCTTCAGGCTGGTTGATTGAGAGGGAATGGTCATTCCATACAGAATCATATATTTTTGCTTTCATTGGTTCCATGACAGTTTTCAACTACAGTAAAACCTTCCTCAAAGACACTTTTAAACATGGTATTCTGTAGCTTTCTAGCATCTTTTAAAATGAGGCTCAACATATTTTGTTAGTGAATTGTGTGCTGTCTCAGTTAAGGTAAGAAGGGACTCATCTTATCTAGTTATATTGCCCCATCTTACAGCAATGCAGACAGGTAGGTGCTATAGTAACTCCAGTAACCACTGCCCACTCTGTCCTAGAGGCCTTACAGATCAATAGGAAAAAAGAAATTAAAATATACTCTGAAGAACTCTTGAATGGATAGAAAAGGACAAAAACGATGGAAAGTCCCTGTCTCTTCATACTGTTTCAGCATAGATTTTAATGGTGAAAACTGTTTAATTTATAGGAGTTAGCTGAAAAATTAACTGATATCTATATGAAAAATTAACTGACATCTATAAACTGCTTTCAACTTCTTTAAAACAAAATGTGCCAGGGCCATGGTGTCTTAATGTTATTTAGTTGCTGAAAAAAGGCAATCACAGTGTTTCATAGTTACATTGCTCCTTGTCTCACTCTCTTCCTAATTTCTCAGGTTAATAACATTCCTCAGTACCATCAGATATTAATATCTTTCAATATCAGATATTAGCAGTAAAATGGTTTCACCTAGAGGGTTTTTCCTGGACTGGGGTTTCCATTTACTACCACTGCAATGACACAGAAGAAGCTGACGAGCCGTGACTTATAGAGCTCTGGCCTGGAATCATGTTTCTTAATTTTAATTTGCCTGTTCAGTCCTGTAATCAATGGAGAGGAATAATTACTTCCAGAGAGCAATGATCCCATTTACAGTCTGAATCAGGATCTGGAAATGACCATCTTTTTTGACAGTAGAGAAACCTGAGGTGATTATATTTCTATTTTATTTCACTAACTGAATGCTTATGCTGGGAAAGAATGAATATATAAAGCCTTACCAATAAGTGCAAGACAGACCTAGATACAGCAGATTAGTTGGAAGTTCTTGGAAGAAGTAGAAGTAAAAGAATATGGTGAATGTGTTCAGAAACATTTTTGTGCTCTGTTTTTAATTGTTGATCATAGGGGACTGGCCCATTGCAGGAAACCCTTTTTTTCTTTTTTTCCCTTATCTCACTGTTAATTCTGTTTCTGCCCTTTCAGATCAGTAAACAGCTGACACATATTCCTGTTTCTCTCTATCAAATCTTCCAGACTGAGTTATTGTGCTTTATATGGATGCTATGGCTCCGAGAGTTGGGATTTACTCATAACTGCACAAGCTAATGCCGAATGCATCCGTGAATACTGATGGAAAACCTGCTGGTCTGGGCCTGGCTAGAGTAGAGCTGATTTCATTTGCTAGTTCAAAGGAACTAGCAGTAAGTAAAAAGCCTATTTTAGACTCGTTCAGGACAACATCAGATCAACTGTAACTAAACTGTACCTTTTCACTTTTCCTTGGTTGCAAAGAGAAAATTCTTCTCTGAAAGGGTGGTCGGGCATTGGAACGGGTTGCCCAGGGAGGTGGTGGAGTCACCGTCCCTGAGGGTGTTTAAGGAAGGGTTAGATGTGGTACTTAGGGACGAGGTTTAGTGGGGAATAGGTGTTGGGGGGATGGTTGGACTAGATGATCCTTGAGGTCACTTCCAACCTTAATGATTCTATTCTATTCTATTCTATTCTATTCTATTCTATTCTATTCTATTCTAAAGTGTCATCTTAATTACTGTACAGTGTGTATCACACACTATTGCAACAGCATTTTACCTTACACTTCCTTATAGTGGCAAAAAATGTTAATATAATAGATCATAATGTGTTAGCAGGAAATTAGAGTATGCAAGTGGTATGTTCCTATCTTTGTAGTACTGATTTATCATTATCTAACTAGTTTATCTTTCACTCATGATAACTGTGGTTGAATTATTTGGTGATATGATTTTTCCCCATAGTACTATGAAAGTGTTATTGTGGTTTCCTTTTAACTCTGCTTATCTATACACAAAACAAAGCATGAAAGGAAGACAATAATTTAACTGGGGGAAAGAAGTGGAATAAATGAGAAACAAAAGAAACAGAAAGACTAGCTAGTCTGATGAATTAATAGAACCATTGAATCACAGAATGGTTTGAGTTGAAAGGGATATTTAAAAATCATCTAGTTCAAACACCCCTGCCATGGGCAGGGACACCCTCCACTAGACCAGGTTGCCCAAAGCCCCATCCAACTTGGTCTTGAACACTGCCAGGGATGAGGCCTCCATAGCTTCTCTGGGCAACCTGTTCCAGTGCCTCACCACCCTCACAGTGAAGAATTTCTCCCTGACATCCCTAAATCTCCCCTCTTTTAGTTCATACCCATTACCCCTTGTTCTATCACTACACTTCTGGATAAACAGCCCCTCTCCAACTTTCTCGTAGGCCTCCTTTAGGTACTGGAAGGCTACTATAAGGTCTCCTCAGAGCCTTCTCTTCTCCAGGTTGCACAATCCCAACTCTCTCAGCCTGTCTTCATAGGAGAGGTGCTCCAGCCCTCTGATCGTCTTTGTGGCCCCCCTCTGGATTTGCTGCAGCAGCTCGGTGTCATGCTTGTACTGGGGATCTCAGAGCTGAACGCAGTACTGCAATTGGGGTCTCACTAGGACAGAATAGAGGGGGAGAGTGTCCAGCTTTTAGTCCACCAACACCCCCAAATTCTTCTCAGGACTGCTCTCAATCCATTCTCCTTCCAGTCATAGTTGTGCTTGGGATTGCACTGACCCATGTGCAGGACCTTGCACTTGGCCTTGTTGAACTTCATAAGGTTCACATGGGCCCACTTCTCAAGCCTGTCAAGGTCCCTCTGGATGGCATCGCTTCCCTCGAGCACGTCGACTGCACCACACAGCATGGTATCGTTGGCAAACTTGCTGAGGTTGCACTCAATCCCACTGTCCATGTCGCCGACAAAGATGTTAAACACCACAAGTCCCAGTACTGACTCCTGAGGAACGCCACTCTTCGCTGGTCTCCATTTGGATACTGAGCCGTTGACTGCAACTCTTTGAGTGCGATCATCCATCCAATTCCTTATCCACTCAGTGGTCCATCCATCAAATCCATGTCTCTCCAATTTAGAGATAAGGATGTTGTGTTGGAAAGTGTCAGATGTTTTGCACAAGTCCGGGTAGATGATATCAGTTGCATTTCCCCTATCCATTAATAATGTAACCCAAATTTATAAGGTACAATTTGCCCTTAGTCAGGCCATGTTGGCTGTCACCAGTCACTTCCTTATGTTCCATGTGCCTTGATATAGTTTACAGAAGGGTCTGCTCCATAATCTTGCCTGGCACAGAGGTGAGACTGACCAGCCTGTAGTTCCCCAGGCCTTTCTTTTTTACTTTCTTAAAAATGGGGGTTATGTTTCCCCTTTTCCAGTGTTCTGGGTTTGGCTAGAGTAGAGTTGATTTCATTGGAAGCTGGGATGGGACACAGTCAGGACAGGTGACCCAAACTGGCCAAAGGAGATATTCCATACCTTGTGACGTCATACTCAGAATAGAGGGGGGGGGCTAGTCGGGAAGGGGCAGTACCTCTTGAGGCAACGCGGCTCTGGGACGGTCCAGCTTCAGAACGGGTCTGAGTGTGTGGTATGAGTTGTATGGTATTGTGTATCACTAGTTTGGGTTTTTTTCTTTCCTTTTCACTCTCTTGCTGTCCCAGTAATCTGCCATCTGTCATTATCGCAGCTCAGGGGAGTCTGTTTTCTTTCCCTTTCCCCCTCCCCACTGGGGGGAAAATAAGCGGCTGTGTGGTGCTCAGCTGCCGGCTGGGGTAAAACCACGACATCCAGTCAGTGGGAACTTCATCAGACTGCCACAGCTTCTCAAATATGATGGATATTCTTCTCAAATACGGCTCAGCAACTTCATCTACCAGTTCCCTCAGGACAGGTGGATGCATCTCATCAGGTCTCATGGACTTCTGCACCTTCAGGCTCCTTAGGCGGTCTCAAACCTGATCTTCTCCATATTCAGTAGTTCTTCATTCTCCCAGTCCTTGCCTCTGCCTTCTGCAACTTGGGCACTGTTACTAGAGCACTTGCTGGTGAAGACTGAGGCAAAAAAGTCATTGAGTACCTCAGCCTTCTCTGTATTCTGGGTAACTAGATCTCCCATTTCCTTCTGGAGAGGGCCCACATTTTCCTTAGTCTTCCTTTTATCACTGATGTACCTATAGAAGCTTTTCTTGTGGCCCTTGACATCCCTGGCCAGATTTAATTCTGTCAGAACTTTAACATTCCTAACCTGATCCCTGACTGCTAAGATAGCTTCTCTGCATTCCTCCCAGGCTACCTGCCTTTGCTTTACCCTCCACACTCTTCCTTTCTGTGTTTCAGTTTGTCCAGAAACACCTTGAGTGTATCCATCTTACTTGAGTGTATCTCTAAATGGACACTGCTTCTATATTCCCAGATACTATACTGGTAACCTTGCCAGCATATATATAGGCCTGCAATGTCGCTAGCATGGACTCAGATTGATTATTGTAATATGTTTATTACTTTCATTTCTGTATGCCATAAATTATATGCACATATTAGTTAAAACTGCCCAAGAAAGGTGGCAGGAGGTCTCACACAGCTAAAAGATATAATTAGACTAGTAAAATGTATGTGTAAGCTTGGGGCTTGGATTGGACAGTGATTTTTCAGAAGGGAAT
>VWZZ01007376.1:52230-68190 GCA_013399095.1 Psophia crepitans | reverse complement strand
TCCTGGCACCAAGTAAGGGTCGATGCCCTGCCCCACGCGAACTGCTGCGCAAACTGCCGCACCCCGCCTTGCTGACGCGCCGCGCTCCGGGTCGCTTGCGCTCCCAAGGGGATGTTTAAATCTCCCGCGGTTGCTGCCGGGAACGCCCCCGCTCCACGTCAGCCGCCTACGTGCGAGCTGCCGCCTCTGGGAGTGCTAATGTCTCTCATTTAATTAGTAGGTGAGAATTTGCGGTATTAACTACCAGCTGCCTAAGTGTCCAGGTAATTTCAAAGTAATTAGGGCCTCCTGAATATTAGTTCAGGTTAGCTGTTTATAGTTACTGTTCTTCCTTACTGCCTATTAGTTTCAACACCACTAGTATCTGATTGCTCAATAACAAAGAGGGAAGAAGGAAGGGGACTGAAAGATAGGAAGCAAGCATGCAAGACTTGAGAGCTGTGAGGTAATTCCAGATTTATATTATAACAGCTAGGAAACTTACATATTGAGGGGGAGTGGGGGAGAAATACTGTTGTTTTCATTTTCAGCTTTTTATTTAGGCATTTCAGTGATTCAGCTCTGAATAATGTGAGTGGCTTGATCCAAAGGCACGGAAAAAGTCATATTGACTCCACTTGCCTTGGAACAAGCCATTGACAACCAGATGTATGGATCAAGCACAGCTCTGATGTCCTGAAGTTGTTTTTTTCCATGTAGAATAAAAAAGCAGATGAGAACAAGATAGGACCTGCAAGTCTGAAATTTAGCTTTGTAGCCAATGAAACAACAGCAGCAGCATTCCCCAGTGTGCTTATTACTACTGCGCAACAATGATAATTACCGAATTTCTATATTTATAGAAAACTGCTGCCTCATAAATATCCAGCTGTGCTTTTATCTAAGTACAATATGTGACCATTTTCTATAAATACCCACATTTCGTAGAAGTATTTTGTAACCGTTAAAATGCAGGATTAAGTTATAGAAATATTCAGTAATTTCTTTACTTCTTTATTTATAATAGATAAAAATGCTGCCTTTCAGGAAAATCAGTGTGAATTACTGCCATTTCCAGTGAACTCTTCACTGATCATTTAGTGATTTTTGACCATGAGGGCTATAGATGGAGGGGAGGGAGGTGGGGTGGGGTGTGTGTTTAGCAGTATGTCTTGACAGGAAAGGAGCAGATTAAGAGTTTTTGATCCTGATGGCTAAAGCTCATAGTCGATGACTCTGCTGGCTATAATGCTGGAAACACTGGCACCAGGACATCTATCAGCGGTGTGGAGCTGTACAGGTAGAATAAAACAGGGACATTGATTCAGATGAGATGGGTGGAACATTTCAATTATTTATCCGCAAACAACCACAGCAGCAGCAAAACCCTGAAAAAAGATAAGATGGTTAACTCTGAACTTGAAATAGATGTTCTAGGCATCAAGGTACCTCAGAGGCAGAAGGCAAGTTGTCAGTAATTAATGGCTTGTGGATTTAAGCAAAAAGCAGGGTGTCAGCATTTGTGCAGTGAAGGGTAGTAGAGGATGTGGGACCAATCTAGCTGACAACTGCAGTGAGTTTTGCAAATGTTTGCAAGTGGCTTCTTAAGAAATATTCATCTGAAAATGACTATACATATAAATGGATTATGATATCTAAAACTCCACATGCCTTTTATTGTCAATTCTGGCTGCTGGTCTTCTTCCATCTTGACTAATAAGATTTACCTTAAAATGTTTGTTCTACTTCAACAACAGCAGCAACAGCAGCCAAAGAGCAGAGAAACAACCAACCCCTTCTTATGCCAGACAAACCTCTTGCTTTTTATTAGTCCAAATGGTACGAAAGGCTGTTTTTGTATAGTGCATGATGTGTGTGTGGCTGCAGTGGCTATATATAACATAAGTACACAAAACTGGCAAGGTGGATTTCAGCCTACTGCTGATGAGCTGGCTCCTTTCATCCCTCTTCCCTCCCTGAAATAAACTGCTAAGCTTTCAAACGCTATCATGCCTCCATGTAGTCACTTGACTAAAATGGATTTTAAACTTTTCACCTGTTAAAGCTGTTCTTTTTCAAACAGCACTGGGGGAATCCAAAGCAATAAAAACTGGCAGAAGTCCCAATGTCATCCAGAGAGTGGGAAGGGGAGAGCTCAGGAAACTAAATTGCTGCTCAAAATGTCAGCAATTAAAATTAATTGAAAATAATTAAGTACCTCCCATGTTCTTGTTCCTCTTCAGTATTTATTTAATTTTGGTATTACTACTGTACTAAGTTCATGCACAGGCTGAAAAGAAGTTGAAAGTCATCTGCAGTTTCTTTCCTGGTGCTTTGCAGGACCGTGTCAGGGTGCTGTGGGGGCTGGGGACCATGTCAGGGCAGATCCTGGCAACCATGGCCCATCCCACCACCCCAACCAGGAGCAAGCAGCTGGAGGGCACTGGGGCAGCCCCAACCCAGGGCAGCAGATGCTTCCCTGGGGACAAGGGTCAGCGAAGAGTGGGCTGGGTCATGGGCCTGCAAGTGGGTCTGGTTTGCTGGAGCCCAAGACAGGCCTGTGGGAACAGGGATGGGCTGAGGTCAGCCCAGAGTGTCCCCACAGGGCATCGGGGACTCTCCTCAGGGCCCCAGAGGGACAGGAACCCTTTGGCCATGCCAGATCTGACTTGGCCACAGTCCCCGGTGGGGCCCCATGCTCCAGACCCTGCTGAACGCGCCACTGTGAAGATTTCAATGACAGATCTATCTGTGTGAAGGTCTTTTACTCATGGTGTAGGCAGGCTGCCCTCCATCCCTGCTTCGGGCAGGTGTGATGTGTGGCACCCTTTTCTCGTTTCCTCTCCTCCACCTACGGAGGTCTGGACTTCCAAGGCAAGGCTGGTCCCTGCTGGCGTGGGGTAGCTGCTCCGTGTGAAGGTCCCAGGGCTCAGCAGAACAAGGACATTGCAATTTGCAGTTGTCGTCTCAACCCAGGGACCCCCACCTCCATAAAAACCCTCATACAGAAAAGCAGAACCTTTCTGGGAAGTTACATTTCAGGAGTTTTGGTAGCAAACGTACTTTTATTAATTACAAGAATTCAAGCAAAACCAAGACACGGTTAAAACCACAAGGGAAACCTGTCCTCTTTGCCATTCAATTCTTCTGTTTTTTCGGCTAGGATTTTAGCAACTAAAAATCAAAATATTTATTCTGACATTAAAATGAGGGAGGAGTAGATAACACTTTGTAAACAAAAACACTTAGTGGAAGAAAGTGAGACAAGGCTGTAGTGACAGCTAATATTCTTAATTATAAAAAATAATGTAGTTGTGAAAACTAAACACTTGAACCCATCGCCTCTTTGTATCTAAAAGAAAAGGAGTAAATCTCAGATAAAGAGCAAGCTGGTAGTGACTGTTAAGAAACATGCTACTACCCCTGGCTTCTCATGCCACTGGCTTGTCCTTTCCAGGGTCCCTCGAGGGTACAACTTGTGGGTGCCTCAGCCATGACAGTAAATGTTTGTAAGCCACTAGTATAAACCAGAGGAGTCAAATTATCTGGCATAGTTACAAGCCTTGGGAACTAACAAATGTGGAAAGAACTACACCAGATT
Source organism: Psophia crepitans (assembly GCA_013399095.1). Classification (NCBI taxonomy): domain Eukaryota; kingdom Metazoa; phylum Chordata; class Aves; order Gruiformes; family Psophiidae; genus Psophia; species Psophia crepitans. The sequence continues at coordinate 64,610 of VWZZ01007376.1, read as the reverse complement.
ACACCTTGAGTTTAACTTGTGTTTACTGGTTTTAATGTGCTTTCAGATTTTATTTGTGTAGAGCAGAAAAAAAAAGTTAGACGTGGGTGAAATAAGAAAAGTCTTCAGGACAAGGAGGAGTAATTATCAACTGAGAAACATTAACAACTGCACCAGAGAAAGGATGGGGGAAAATGCATACACCATAAAAAGAATAATCCTTTTATTACCAGGCTTTTTACCAAACCTGGCTCTGGGATAGCACTTCACAATATATTAATTAAATTTTTTTAGGTTTCTCATTTTTCTGCTATAGCCAATGTATTTCCCCACCTGCTGTTGTTAATGTTATGCATGTGCTGACAACAGAACGTGGAGTGTTCCTTAGCAATACCTTATCCTCTGCATCTTGCTTTTTGAGATGTCTGAGCAACGAATTTTCTCTACTGGATACTTGCTGTCTCATCAGGTCTTTCTCATTTTTAAAATGTAAACTACTTGCTCCTGTCCTTTGATTCCTTTAATTTACTTCCAAAATTTCATTCTGAATCAGAGCTTTTCCTTCAATCAGCTGGTAGGCTGCTGGGCTTCTATTTCTTTTGTACACGGTGTCAGGTACAGACACATTTAAAGTTGCCCTCGTCAGCATAACTCTCAGCATTACAAGACCTAGTTGTATGGCACGAGACTTTTTATTACACAATACAGGCTGGAGCTAACCTAATCCCTTTTAGAGATGAATTACAAGTATAGCAGATTGCTGAATGTGGGCTAAGCACCCAACCTTCCTCAATTCACAAAAAAATTACGAATATATGTAAGTATATAAGACTTGTTAAATAATTGGCTTTTTAGCTCAGCTGACAAAATTAATGTCTATAGTTTTGGAATTGCACAGTCTGTCTGCTATCATTTTTGCTATCATTACTGACAGTTTTTCAGGACTCATCTGAACAAGATTCTGAGCAACTTAATCTCAGTTTGGATTTAACCCTGTTTTCAGAAGAAGGGTGGGCTAGCTGAGCTTCAGATTCCTTTGAATCTAAACTCATCTATACTTCTGTGAATCATAACGAACTTGATAAGGATAGGTCTCTGTTCAGTAGTGAATTTAATGTTCATTCTCAAAACAACATGACCACTCTTATTTTTAATTTACTTTTATCTCAATTGTAAATGACTCACTGAAATTCTACTGCATTTTGTCTCTGGTATTTCATCTGATGCATTGTCTTCTTTAGCTTAAAATGAAACTGAATAATAGAAAACAGTTGAGATAGTAATAATTGGTATATTTACCACGTCTGTCTTTTTCTGATTTCCCATAATTATATTATACATTTTGCCATGTTTCTTCTTTTGACCCTAATGCTGCCATTACTGTTCTGTGAACAGTCACCTCCATTTCATCAGTTACTGGTGACAGGAGAAACTTTCATTCACAAAAATCTTTCATAGAGAATTATCCTTTGGGAAACTAACTGCCATCCCCCCAATTTTCTTAACAAGTTGTTGGTTTTCGTGTGCATTTCTCTCCACATCAGACATAGAAGCTTCATACTTTTGAAGATACTGTAAGTAGGAAGGCAATGCAGCGGGGTTTTTTTTGGTACAGATTTCTCCTTTCACCGCTTCATTTTTATGCTTCTGTTAGTTTTCCAGCTTCTTTTTAACGCTATCTTTGCCAAGAAATCAATTCTCCCTTGAATGCATAAGCCTTTAAAAGTCCTAGAGATACTGAAAAAACATTACCGAGTTCTCCTTTTGCAACACACCTATAAATCACAGTTAAGGGTTACTATCTAAACCTTTTGAAAATTAAAGTGAATATGCTGCAGAATTAAGTTAGTAGAAAATAAAGCCATAAAGAGCTCATTAATTTATTTCCCAACAGAATATTAAGTAATCTCATTTTTTATCTTTTCACATCCTATCATATAAAACAGTTAACCATTGAATGTTTCATCTATAGATATGTAAGAAAAAAGATATTTCCTTTGTTAGAGATAAATATTGAAGAGGTTCTTACAGATTATCTGGCTATGAAGAAACCGTAACTGAATACAGAATTAGTAGAAATCAGTGTTACATTTAGTTTTCAGTAAAAGGTATAGGATGAATGTTAATCTTCAGTGAATATCAAGATGATTAAGTTGCTTTACTGCCCGGTAAAAGCATTGGAATCCATATATTTTGGAAGGAATGCCCCTTGATTGGAACCATAAAACAGGCAGGAGCCCAAGGCTGCAAATCCTCTTATTTCTGCACTTATTCCTTCATCACTTTTGCAGACGTACAGACTTTTAACAAGCAACCATCCTCCTACATGAGCACATGTTGGCAATGACACTTTTTAGGTGCAAAAAAATAAACAAATATTTAAAATAACTTAAGGCCATTAAGCAAGGCTATTGTTTGTTCTAGGTGCAAGCAATAAAAAGATGTTAATGTGAGAAGGCTGCATGTGGGTGTAACAAGTGAAGCACTACAAGAAGGGCTGGAAGGACGATCCAGGAAACTACAGGCCTGTCAGTCTGATCTGGGTGCCAGGGAAAGCTATGCATCAGATCATCTTGAGTGCTGTCACATAACACATACAAGACAACCGGGAGATCAGATCCACTCAGTATGAGTTTATGAAAGGGAGGTCCTGCTTGACTATCCTCATCTCCTTCCATGACAAAGTGACTCACTTAGTGGATGAGGGAAAGATTGTGGATGTTGTCTACCTGGACTTTAGTAAAGCCTTTGATGCTGTTTCCCACAGCATTCTCCTAGAGAAACTGGCTGCTCATGGCTTGAGTGGGGATACTGTTCACTGGGTAAATGTCTGGATGACTGGGCCCAAAGACTGGTAGTGAATGGAGTTAAACTCAGTTGGTGACCAGTGCATGGTGTTCCTGAGGGCTCACTACTGGGCCAGTTCTCTTTAATGTCTTTATCAATGACCTGTATGGATTGTTTGGCTTGGAGAAAAGGAGACTGAGGGGAGACCTTATCACTCTCTACAACTACCTGAAAGCAGGTTGTAGCCAGGTGGGTGTTGTAAAAAGTAACAAGTGATAGAAGAGGAAACAGCCTCAAGTTGCACCATAGAAGTTTTAGATTGGATACTAGGAAAAATTTCTTCACTGGAAGGGTTGTCAATCATTGGACCAGGCTGCCCAGGGAAGTGGTTGAGTCACCATCCCTGGAGGTATTTAAAAGACATGTAGATGTGGCGGTTGGGGACATGGTTTAGAGGTTGGACTTGGCAGCGCTAGGTCAACATTTGGACTTGATGATCTTAAAGTTCTTTTCCAACATAAATGATTCTATAATATATTCTAAGTTTTTAAATAATTTTCACTTTCCAGTTGCAAGATGCAGTATGTACATGTGGACAGAAGAGAGTACCATCTTTTGTGCCTTTTAACCAGTATCATCCCACCTTATTTACTGTTACTTCTGATCTCCTTTTAGTTAGCAACACTGTAAAATCGCTTTTCATTTGACATGTCTACAAGGCATTAAAGACTTTTTATCAAATAAAAGTGCATGTATTTGATTACAGACATATTTCAGAGAGAGTCCTATTACATTTCCTTAGATTTCTAATCTTACAGAACGGTTCCCTTCCAAATGTGTAGAAGCTGTGAATACTACATGCTTTCTTAACAGCACCTTGCAGTTCTCATGCTCATAGTCACTGAACCAAATTGGAGTGTTTCTGGATAAGGCTCATATACCTATGCAAGAAAAGGAACACCATGCAAATAGTTAAATATTAATGTCCTGTAAAAGTGATGTGAGGTAGACAAATGTTCTTTTTAGGCAGCATCAGCTTTTAATACAATAATAAAGCTTCCTGTGTCTAGGTGCTGTAGTAAATTCTGGCAAGGGATATTTATGTGAGTGTCTATTGATTAAAAACATCTACACTAAGTATTAACTGTAAGTATTAAGTAGTTTGGGAGCATAGAATTTTACAGATTTTCTATAAAATCTCCCATGCTTAGCAACTCTTCAGATTACTTTTTTAAAAGAATTTTGAAGAGATATATTGAATAGATTGGGTAATAATTATAAGTCAAGAAAAATCCATTTTTTTTGGTGATTGGATCCCTCCTCTATTTGACCTCTGAACTCATAACCTCTTTTCATTTGGCATATGCCCCTTCTATATCACTTACACTGGTTTCTGGTCAGAAATTGTAAATGCTCCGGTTCAGTGTTCTTAGAAAAACAAAGAACTTTCAAAATCCTCTCATTGTTAAATAATTAATTGACTTTATATGGACATTTTAAACTAATTCGTACATACTCTAATACCAGTCAGGCAGCTTCTCATCTCCAGGTGCACAGTGGGATCTATAACTATTTAAAAAAGAACCACAGAGGAGAGGAGACCTTAGGGAACAGACACTTTGATGACTCTTTTCTAGTTCCAAACGCATCTCAAGTCATTTGTGTTTCAGTCATGACATACAGATGCAGAAGAAACTCTCTTCCTAGTTTCTCCTATTTCTGATGACATTGAGTAATAAATTATATCCATGTAAAAGCTGAAATTCTTCTAAATCATATCTGCTGTATAAAACTTGATTTTATTTGTTTCTTTTCAGTAACTATGTTTTTCAAACCCATCAGTAATGTTATGAAATTTATAAACAGTATAGGTCAAGAGTTTATGATTCTCCAATAGCAGAAAAGCTGAAATTATTGAATGAAATAAAGAAAATAAAAATAAAATTCCTTAGCAGTTAGTCAGAGAATTTTCCAATGGAGTTTTCTTCTGTATCATTAAAATATTTTGTAAAAAATGGAACAAAAGGGGAAAAGGTAATAATCACAAAAGAACCAAGAGGAAAAATGGAGAATAAAGAAGGAATGATGATAACATTTGTTAGGACATTGTTAGGGGGAAGTTAAAAAAACCGTGAAAACATTAGAAGGCCCCAGATAACAGGATTTGGGAGCTGGTGACCCTAATATAAAATGTATTAATACAAAATGTTCATCTGTGAAGGACTAGAGATAACCCAACATGAGGATAGCGTAGTAGTTCAAGGCAGTGATTAAGAAACGAAAATAAACTGCCTCTGTGGCTGTTGATTGCAGCTACCTATATATGCCTGCAGTTTGAGGGAACAGCAATAAAGAGTAACACTTATGAAGGATAGAGGTTAGTCTCAGGTAAGACTTTTCATCTCACTCGTTTGTCATAAATTTTTCATGTCTTTTCTGTAAAGAAAAGTAGCATCCCCAAATCACAAGCTCAACAATTTCCCAATAAAAATCAGAGGACTATGAAACAGCTCTTTGGGAGCAGTTGAAATCTTAGGTGTCTTTTGTTCAGAAAAACTTCAGGCAGTGAAAACTTCATTTTTTTGCCCATTTTTGAAATATCCTTTGCAATTTCACTTATAAACTTTCATAAAAATCCCGATAGTTTTGCTTTAAAAACTTAAGCAGGTTGGACACGTTCAGTAGGACACAAGTATTGTAACATTTTTGTTTGTTTGTCAATTTAAAGTTTAAAACTTTTAACTAGGTATACCGCTCTCTCTAAACATACAAGTGGTTCTTACCGATTGCTTGAAGTTACACAGAAAGGCAAAGTTTTGAATTCAGATACTAGGTCCTATGACACAAGATTAGATTAGTCTCATCTTAAGCCTTCAACTACTGGAGTATGTCGTCTCTTCCTCATCAGCACTAGGCATATATGCATGCGCATGAAGAATTTTAAGAAGTGAGTTTCCTCAGGACCTCCCCTGAGAAGACCTTTTTATTAGCTCTCAAGTTACTGTTTTGGAGTTATCTATTATTTATTTATTTATTTTCCCAGGAGACCTAGTGTTATCTCTTTCTACACAGCTTCTCCTTCCCCTTTCTGTTTTTGGTGATATCCTCTAAAACTGCTATAGCCCTTCATGTTTAGCCCCCATTGAGCATGTTCAGCATGTTCATTTAAATAGAATAAGTCACCTGTCCTTGTCATTAAGAGGCACCCTGTATTAAACAAGTTAAAGTCCAAAGAGCAGAATATCAAAAAGGTTAACGGCAAATGAAATGGTGCATTTCAGTGTTACTTCGGAACTTCATTAAAATTTAGTACCCATTATTAGTCTTTTTAAGATTCCAACTTCCATTGAATCATCTGATTTTGTCCTTGTAGTTTCGTTAATAATTCAGAAACTTTTGTTTCAAACACCTCATGTCAGCATCTCTGTCAGCGTCATGCTAATAATTTTAGCTTCACCTGAATATAAAAGGAGGGAGACCAGCACAGACAGAGAGAATAAAATCTGAATTCCAGCCTTGTAGTAGCGATCAATCAAAGGAAATGTATTTTCCACCAAGGAGTACCAGCAGGCTAAAGAGATTATTTTTTTTTAATAATTAATATTTTATTGTATGTTAAATAGAATCGTATGTTTGTACTTCAGGGAATATTTGTATGAAGTTTAGCTATAAAACGTGAACAGATCATATAATGGAGACATCTCATAGTGGCGTATTGCCTACTAGTTAGCATTATATTGCCAACCATTGTCATTCAAATGATGAGAAATACAGTGGGGAGGGGGAGAGAGACAGAGGGAGGGAAGAAGATAGAAAGAGACGGTGTGTGAAACTTCATGTTCTAATTCTGGTATTAGTTAGGCTCAAGTTAGGAGAGGAACAATCACAGAAAAGAGGAAAATTACTTTATAATAAATTCCTATTTATTCCTTTACATTTATAAAATGCATTTATACATGTCATGTCTGCAGACATGCAATCCATGACTCTCATACACTCTCTGTGGAAAAATAAATAAATTAATAAACAGAATGACTGCCACAGCAGACTCCAGCAATCTTTTCTCCTACCTTATGCACTCATAATGGAAACCACTTTATATTCAAGCAACATCTAAAATATTCTTATGAATGCATGAGTTACATCTTCTAAGATATAAAAAAGATTAGTTTCACTTAATACTGTAAGTGGCTCTTATTCAACAAATATGAATCTTGCTATTGGAGGCTGATTTGTATTGTTCTTCAAAAATACATTTTAACAGTTATTGTTGCTTGTAAGAAATATCTGGTTTTACCCTGCTTTGTCAATTACACAGAAACAGCAGTGTGCCCAGGTGGCCAAGAAGGTCAATGGCATCCTGGCCTGTATCAGGAATGGCGTGGCCAGCAGCAGCAGGGAGGTGATCGTCCTCCTGTACTCAGCCCTGGTGAGGCTGCACCTCGAGTCCTGTGTCCCGTTTTGGGCCTCTCACCACAAGAAAGACATCAAGGCCCTGGAGTGTGTCCAGAGAAGGGCAACGAAGCTGGTGAAGGGGCTGGAGCACAGGTCTTATGAGGAGCGGCTGAGGGAACTGGGACACTTTAGTCTGGAGAAGAGGAGGCTCAGGGGAGACCTTGTTGCCCTCTACAACTACCTGAAAGGAAGTTTGTGGCGAGCTGGGGGTTGGCCTCTTCTTGCAGATAACTAGTGACAGGACAAGGGGAAATGGCTGCAAATTGCATCAGGGGAGGTTTAGGTTGGAGATGAGGATAAATTTCTTCTTGGAAAGGGTGGTCGGGCATTGGAACGGGTTGCCCAAGGAGGTGGTGGAGTCACCGTCCCTGTGGGTGTTTAAAGAAAAGTTGGATGTGGTACTGAAGGACGTGGTTTAGTGGTTTAATAGGTGGTGGGGGAATGGTTGGACTAGATGATCCTGGAGGTCTCTTCCAACCTTAATGATTGTATGATTCTATGATTATTTTTTTTTATTTTTTTTTTAGAATGTGAAAAATAGAGGATTTCTTGAGAAAGTAGTGTGATAGTGAATAGTAGTATAATATTGTTTAGCTTCATAAATACAACAGGTTTTTTTTCCACTTTTGGAAAACCTCAAGTATAAATCTTGTTGAATACCTGGGTTAGTCTGCTGGACCAAGGATTGGTCTTCTGGACTAATCAACATTCTAAGAACGTTCTTCATTATTGGTACTATTACATTTACCAAAACTTATGAAAATTTTACCTTATGTAAGAAATTTCACCAGAACAATAACAAGCATTTCTTTCCTCAAAGAAGAAATGTTTCTTCTATTGGATATGTTTCACTCTCATTTATACGAAAAGAAATGCCTCTTTAAAAATCTGTTTCCCACATGATCACTGACATATATCTACTGAGAGGGACTATTTTATGGCAGCCACTCAAGCCTAATATAAAAGACTAGCCAATCTCCGTGCAAGGATTCCTTCAACACACTTTTTGGAAATCAAATATTTTCTGACTGTATCTTTCAGCTTGCGTCCACACTGTTTGCTTCCTTTATATGTCAATTGTCATTATACCTCACATACAGACATCAGGTTCCATTGCATCTGAAAATACATCGTCTGCAGTGCATATTGTGACTTCTATCAAATGGAATAGTTACTTTCTGAGAAATTCTCTTAAATATGCAGTACAAATCATATCACACAGGGTGGCTCCACCGGACAGGATGAGTAGGTCAAGTCCTTCAAATCAGGAACCTCAGAGGTGTAGTTTCTTAAAGATCTTTCCTCACTACATAGGGAATGTATTATATTCATTATGTTTGAACAGATACTTGTGAAATTTCCAGTGGAAATATGAGGACCAAATTTTTCCATTCAGTGTGATAGTAACAGTTACTGTACTAGTACATATAATGAACAGATGAAATGTTTTCTATCTGTGAGTGTAGGACTGAGTTTTGCAGAGAAGATGGGAAGTATTCTGTCACTAATTTCTGGGAGATTTATGCAGGACCTTCATGTAGGATTTATGGTTGCTATTGATTCTCTGCACCAAAGTCTTTAGGCATTATTTTCGAGCTTTTTGTTTGGTTGGTTTAGAATCACAGAATCATAGAATCACTAAGGCTGGAAACGACCTCTGAGATCATCAAGTCCAACCGTCAACCTAACACCACCATGCCTAATAGACCATGTCCTGGAGTGCCACGTCTACACGTTTTTTGAATGTCTCCAGGGACGACTATTCAACTACCTCTCTGGGCAGTATGTTCCAATGCCTCACTACTCTTTCGTGAAGACGTTTTTCCTAATATCCAACCTAAATCTCCCCTGATGCAACTTGAGGCCATTCCTTCTGGTCCTGTCGCTTGCTACTTGGGAGAAGAGACTGACACCCTCCTCACTACAACCTCCTTTCAGGTAGTTGTAGAGAGCGATCAGGTCACCCCTCAGCCTCCTCTTCTCCAGACTAAACAAGCCCAGTTCCCTCAGCCGCTCCTCATAAGACTTGTTTTCCAGTCCCTTCACCAGCTTCGTTGCCTTTCTCTGGACACGCTCCAGCAGCTCAATGTCCTTCTTGTATTGGGGGATCCAAAACTGGACACAGTACTCGAGGTGTGGCCTCACCAGTGTCAAGTACAGGAGACAATCACTTCCCGACTCCTGCTGGCCACACCATTCCTGATGCAGGCCAGAATACCATTGGCTTTCTTGGCCACCTGGGCACACTGCTGGCTCGTGTTGAGTCGGTTGTCAACCAGTACCCCCAGGTCCTTCTCTGTCAGGCAGCTCTCCAGCCACTCTGCCCCATGCCTGTAGCGCTGCCTGGGGTTGTTGCGACCAAAGTGCAGGATCCGGCACTTGGCCTTGTTAAACCTCATACAGTTGGCCTCAGCTCATGAATCCAACCTGTCCAGATCTCTCTGGAGAGCCTTCCTACCCTCAAGCAGACTGACACTGCCTCCCAGTTTGGTGTCATCTGCAAACTTACTGAGGGTGCACTCTATCCTCTTGTCCAGGTCATCGATAAAGATGTTGAACAACACTCGCCCCAAGACCGAGCCCTGGGGAACGCCGCTAGTGACCGGCTGCCAACTAGATTTAACACCATTCACCACAACGCTCTGGGCGCGTCCTTCCAATCAGTTTTCAACCTAGCAAAGAGTGTGCCGGTCCAATCCAATCCATGAGCTGCCAGCTTCCCTAGGAGAATGCTGTGCGAAACTATGTCAAAAGCTTTGCTAAGGTCCAGGTTTCCCTGAATAACTTCTGCTGTATGATAAAATATGAATCTTAGGGATAAAATTAATGGCAAAATATGAGTATCTTTAATTTTCCAAATGAAATTTTTTGCTAGAAAATATAATCATAACTGAAAGTTTCCATGTGTTCACCTAGTTTGTTGATTTTTTTAATTAGCCACACAGGGGCTTCAGTAACATCCACCATTTTCTGCCAACTTGTCATTTCAGCAATGCCTTTGATTTGTGTAGCAGTGGCTTTCATTGTCAGTTACAAGGAAACAGTCCTGATATCTAAACTCTCTAAAGGTAGGGCACTCATAACACAGCTGAAACCTTGATGGATATTAGCTTGCAGTGAGGATTTTAGAATTCAGGTTTCTGACTCTGCAGCAGGGTGTCTTAAAACATAGACAGATTTGAGGTGCTAAGCCCCTTGCTATAGAGTATTGGCCAGACACCCCATGTCTCCCAAAACATCAGTGAGGGGGAAAAAAAAAGGTAGAGAGTCAAGAGTCTCAGAGATTTGGCTATAAAAGAATTTTCTACCAACATTTTTTAAAATTAAACTTTTTTTTTTATTAGATGTTAGTTTCCAATGTCCTTTTCAGAAGTATTTTTGAAATTGGCTCTTAGAAAATAGGCATTTTTCTCCCCAAATTTTGGAATGTCATAAGAAAAGCAATTCAGATTTGTGATTTTATGGTTCTGGCTTTACTTTTTTTATGTACTGGTCTGATCAATTCCCAATATTTTAATTATTTCCCAAATGATTATTGACAATTATTTTCATTTTTATCCCCTCAACAGTTGTGCTTTTTCTGTAGTGCAAAGCTCCTGAAAAAAAAATTGTAATAATTATTCATATTGATTTCAAGAGTGAGTAGGAAAGCAGGAGAAGCATTTAATGCATCTGTGAGTATGTGGAATACTTTTGGTGGTGAGAAACTACCTACCCTTTCCCAAATCTCTTTTTACTTCCTGTTATAGTTGGAGCAAGGCTGTACACTAGCTATGATCCTTCAAGTACACATTTCATCATCTTACAGGAAAACAGGAATATTCACGCCGAATTTAGTTGTAGGAAAAGATTGTCAGTCAGATGATTACAGCACAAAGAAAATGTTTAAACCTCACATTTTTTGCACATTTTTCCTCCTTGCTAGACAGCAAGAATAACATGAGGTTTTTCTGAAGAGGGAGTTCTGGGAAGTCGGTCTCAGGAGGTGGGAGGACAATATGATATCACCTGACTGCCAGTCATACTCAGCTAGACTGCTGTTATGGTTTCTCTAGAAAGAGTTTTTGAAATATAGACTTTGGGAAAACAATAATAGCTAAGAAAAATATGAATGGAGCTGTGTAAATAAAAAAATATGTCTGTGAAAGGATGAGGTCTATCTTTGCTGGAGTGCAGCAGTGATCTGGGACAAGGTTACAGTGAGGAAAGTCTGGGATTGACCTCTGTGGGACCCCTCCTTCAGTGGGGACAGTGCTGAAGCTCAGACCCTCAGCCCTAGCCCTACAGACTGCACTCTAGAGGTGCCAGTGCTGACGCAGACCCCCATCCATTGCTGTGGTCACTACAAGCCTGTCCAACCATCCTGGGGTTGCATCTGCCCCTGGTTTCTGGCATTAGTCCTTCTCTGTCTCTCTTCCTTGGGAGCTGTGGGACCGTATCCCACCTCCATGAGGTCCCTACCCTGCCAGCCATGCTGTCACCCTTGGCTGCCAGCTCATCTGACATTCAGACACCCCCTGTAAGGTAATGGGTGGAATGTTTCATTCTATCTACATAGTGGGAGTGTCTGAACTACCACATCAACCTTCAGAAAGTAGGAAGAAGATCAAGAAGGTATCCAGCAAGAAATGATGTAAAGAAACAGTAGCATGAACAGTGGCTTTTTTATCCAGAAATCCAAGCCAAATCTTGGATGGAGTCTGCAAACTGTGAAAAATGAGCAAACAGAATCACAGAATCACAGAATCACAAGGGTTGGAAGGGACCTCGAAAGATCATCTAGTCCTACCCCTCCCTGCCAAGGCAGGGCCACCTAGAGCACATCACTCAGGAACGTGTCCAGTCGGGTTTTGAATGTCTCCAGAGAAGGAGACTCCACAACCTCTCTGGGCAGCCTGTTCCAGTGCTCTGTCACCCTCACAGTGAAAAAGTTTTTTCTCACATTAACCCGGAACCTCCTGTGCTCCAGCTTGGACCCGTTGCCCCTTGTCCTATCACTTAGTGAGGCCGAGAAGAGCCTGGCTCCATCTTCCCAACACTCACCCTTAACATATTTATAAACATTGATGAGGCCACCCTCAGCCTCCTCTTCTCCAAGCTAAAGAGACCCAGCTCCTTCAGCCTTTCCTCATAAGGGAGATGTTCCACTCCTTTGATCA
>VWZZ01007376.1:18512-52065 GCA_013399095.1 Psophia crepitans | reverse complement strand
TACACTTGTCCTTGTTAAATCTCATCAGGTTCCTCCCCGCCCAGCTCTCTAGCCTATCTAGGTCCTGCTGAATGGCAGCACATCCCTCTGGTGTGTCAGCCACTCCTCCCAGTCTAGTGTCATCAGCAAACTTGCTGAGGGTACGCTCCGTTCCCTCATCAAGGTCGCTGATGAAGATATTGAATAGTACCGGACCCAGCACCGACCCCTGAGGGACTCCACTAGTCACAGGCCTCCAACTAGATTCGGCCCCATTGACCACAACTCTCTGACATCTGCCCTCCAGCCAGCGCACAATCCACCTCACTACCGGATCATCCAGGCCACACCTCCTCAGCTTGCCCACAAGGATACCGTGGGAGACGGTGTCAAATGCCTTGCTGAGGTCAAGATAGACCACATCTACTGCCCTTCCATCATCCATCCACCTGGTTACATCCTCATAGAAGGCTATCAGGTTGGTCAAACGATTGTCTTTCAGAGATTCTTAATCTAATCTTGAAATTTTTATTAAAAAAATAAAAAATAAAACAAAAAGGCTTTTTAGCTAAAGAGAGAAACCAGACATTTTTGATGGACACCATTTTATGGGAAAATTAGATGCTAGAGTATAGAAGAGCTCATAAAGTGATTGATTGGAAATTTTTCACTGAAATGTTTCTGACAGTAAATGAATTATCAAAATTGGAATTATTCCTAGAAAACTATTGTCTTGATTAACTCAGTAAAAAAATTGAGGGAAAATTTAAAATTGTCAAAGCATTCTACTTTTATATTCTTTAAGTAGGAAATTTACATTTTATTTGTAAAAGACCATTTCCCTATAAAACTTGTTTCAGATTCTGTCTGTATTTTAAGTTTTAAACTATTCTCAGTGCTGGTATTCTGGTGTCTTTGATAATTCTTATTCCTTTTGGTTTACTGTATTAGAATTGAAGGAAAGAGTAAATATTTACTCTGGGAAGAAGCTGTCAGGCATATGTTAGTTTCTTTGTACTATTTTTGTCCTGCACTCTCAGCAAAATATTTTGGTTTTTATTAAATATGAAAAAAGGTAAAATGACAGAGATCTTCAGAAGGAAGCACTGTTTCATCTAAATGCAAAGATCTGGATGATTTCAGAAAATCAGTATTATGAATTGATATCTTTTTGAGAGATCATAAATTACAAAGATAGTTTAAGTTCTTAAATGTTCACCAGTGAGCTTTCAAGTTCATGGCCAGGCAGAGTCATTTTTTACTTCAGGCTTTACTTCTTTGTTCTAATTTAATATTGATTTCTTTCACCAAAAGCTTAAAAAGGGTCAAACCTAATTACACACACAAAAAAAAAAAGTGTTCAGCATGCAGGCAGGGAATGTTTAAAATGATAAAAAAGCTCACTTCAATTTTTTGCAAAAGAAAGCTATTCATTCGATAATCAAAACATTTTGCAAACATTAATTTAAAAAATTGTATTTAGGGTCAAGGATTAATTTTATTTGTTTATCTTTTACATTACTAAAAAGATGTAATTTGAAGCTTTAACAACAGGTGTAGATACAGATTTTTCCTGTATTCTTCTGTCTTTTCTATAAATGCTCAAATTTGACAGAAACCAAAATAAGTAAATAAATAAACAATATAAAACATCTAAGAAAGAGGAAAGATACATACCAGGACAAAACATAGGCAATATTCACTTGAGAAAATCCTGAAAATTATTTTTACATATATATTACTAAATACATTCAAAATACTGGTAGTTTGAAAATATTTTATCGTATTTGAAACAATATCATATAGCACCATTCTGGCACCATTAGCTATATAATTATGCTATGAACAATTCTTATCATCATTTTTCAGTTCTTAGATTATGTATAGTCCAAGATAGGTGCTTAGCCATAATAGACCTCTAGAATAATCAATATATTTTTAACAAAATACCATATTTGTGTCCAAGAATTTTTTTTTTATTGTCTACTGGAAAACTGTGAATTGCAAAATCTAAAGGTTAATGAAATATTCTTTCGCGCAAACTTTGGTTAGTTAAAATTTCTACATAGTGCTGTCCCTAATCAGATAAAAATGCTTCAAGTTTAATTTAAGGTTCAAGAATTTTGGAGGAATATTTTTTATTTCTTTAAACTAGGTTTTATGGCTATGGAGGTGTGATTCTACTACTATGGCCTGTTGAAAAGTATTTCAAAATATTTAGAATTCAAATGTATCTGATACTCAAAGATTTATTTTTTTCAAGTAGAAAACCAAGAGAAGTTTGAAATGGGACAATTCTATGGTCTTCAATCTGTCATCAAGATTTAACACTTAGCAAAGTGTTTACAAAGATCATAGATTTCTTTTACAGTTACTTACAATGTTTTCTTCTATTCCATCTAGATTAAAATTAAGGACTGGGGTGGAGATGTGAACATTTTTTATAAGATTTCTTATGGTATTACTTATGGACATAATTTTAAGGTCACAGTAATAGATTTGCTCTTGTGATTGTTACTCATGGGTAAAATTAAATATGTTTGTAAGATTTATGTCTATCAAAGCAGCTTTCTACTCTTTCATTTAGCCGTATCATAGAACTAAATTAATATGTTTGTGTACTTTCTTTTCTGCCTTGTTCTTTGTACAATGAAGTTAAAACCTCTTGCTTGATAAAAAGCAAGCAGCTGTATTTATACTGGTTGTCTTATTTCAACTGAGATAGTACTTTTCAAACCTCTTTCCTGCAAATTAGACTTGCAAAAGCAAAATACCAGAAATAATTTGGTAAACTAAGATTATATAGTGTAGCTGGGAAACTAGCTCCTAGAATGCCCTGTACTGACTGACCTTTCATTTTGCAATCATTCTGAATACATTTCTAAGCCCTTTGTTTTCTGGGCAGTGCCATCTTCTGCAGAACACACTATTGCTATGCTTTATTAATATATCATTTGCATGACAGATTCAATGGCATGCTGAAGAAACAGCTCATCAAAGCAGCAGCACACTGATGATTTATTGCTGTAACATATCATCAGAATGAGGCACACTAATAATATATGATTAAAAAAACCCTACAGGAATATTATGCAGGATTGGACTCATTTCAGGCACCAGAATGAAGGTATAACTTGTAAACCTTCAAACTATTGTCACTGATGTAACAGCATTTGCATTCTTGCAGAATATCACATTATTGTCTCCTAGGTGCCTTGTCCCTTCAGCATGAGCCTCAAAGCTCTATGGTCACTAGTTCAATCTCTCTGGCTTGTCTTGGCATAAGACAATGGTTTAACTGTTCTCCAGGGTCCTATTTCACTCCCTTCTCTGTCATGGCTAATAGAGGCAAAAGAGCATGGCACATAATGCACTGGTAATGTGCTTCTGAGAGATGCTCTCAGAGAGTATGTCCTGAAATATGATGCAGTCAAAGAGGACTGTGGCATTTATTATCACTACTTACAAGGTCAAATTCAATGGCATACAAAACATGCAAGGAGAATTCAATACACATTGCTTAAAGATTGTCCACTAAATATGTTCCTGCTAATGGAAAGCTTTGTTACAGGGAAGGATCAAATAAGCTGAAAAAAGTTTGTAAAAATTAAGAACTTAATTTAGTTTTGGAATGCTTGCGAAACGGAAATCACAGGACATGAGGTGGCAAATACTCCACTCCTAGGGTGGTCTCAGTTTCACTAACTTGGGAACTCTGCTCATTTTCTGAAGAAGACATCAAGGTACTCATAAATTAATTCTCTGGGTATGTCTATAATTTTGTTGAAGTGCCGCATCCTTTGTTATTACATTGTTACATTATTACATTATCCTTGACTGATATAAAAGGATTCCACTATGTGCAAGGAGTTGGAGATTTCAACTAACCAGTGGATTCATGATAACTGAAAGCATCATAAAAATGAATCTTACCATTACTAAAGATTATTAGTGTTATCTGTTAGAAAGCATTAGCCGACCAATATAACAGTAACTAAAGATGTTAAGAATAAATTAATTATATTATTTATATAATTATGTAATCATCACAGATAAACAGATACGTGCACTTATGCACATATGGATACACAATTCACATAACAGCTAAGTCAAAGTTATTTGATACCCAAGAATGGAATCAAATCTCATTAGTTAACTGATCCAGGGAAAAATATTTTCTGCATGACTTATGCAGTCCATTTAGGAACAAGTATGATGCCTATATATCTTCAAAGTAGTGTGCAAAACTTGGCTAACTAATCCATTTATGCTAATTCATTTATTTAAAGCACTTGAATCTAAGTGGCCTTTATGAGTCAGAGGCAGAACCTTTTTATATGTTCGCAGATTTTTTCCTACAGAGCCTTCTTTTATGGGTAATTTTCCTTTTTTTTTTTTTTCTTAACCACTTGGTAATCACTGAACAACGTAAAACTCTCTGGAGCTACCTGCATGTTAACCGCAGTGCTGCCTTTAGGATTTAAGACCGAAAAGAGACAAACCATACAGTTTCGCCTTCTCCTTCGATTTGGATTTTTCTGTGTACCGCCAAGAACATTTCTTTAATTCTAAGAAATCTTGATCATTTTACCCTGGAAATAGGACACAGCAGTAGAGGAAGTGTACGGTCTTCCTTCTCAAAGGGTCCCTACATCTGTACATCTGTAGATGCACAACAGAATTTGGTGAGGGTTTTTGTGTGGATAGACTTAATTTTTGCGGTGTCTCCTTCTGAATTCTCTCCCTGTTACTGACCAATTTCAATTAGTGTGTCATTCCAAAACCAATGGCACCTAGAGTCCAAGACCTCCCGTAATCTCTAGCTATACAGATCCATTCTTTACAAAGACTATAATATCATGTTACCTTTTGTTCAGCTTCCACAGCTGATTTTTCCCTTTGCTCCTGCAGTTCAAAAGTATTTAACTTGTTTAACTGTCACTTTTCTTATACCTGAAGAGAAAAAATATGTATTGAAAAAACTTGCCCTGCCATGTTATTACTGTTTCAACATATAATTTCACTGGCAAAATGTTTGATAGCTAACTAAATGTTTAGTTAAGGTATTACACACTAAAAATACGGGACAAATTTAAACATGTGGTTAATTTTTAATAAGTCAGCATGACTTTTGAAGGTGCACTTTATTTACTTTCTTGATTGTATATAGACTATAAAGATTTTGAATCATCCAACCTGTATATACTACCTTATTTTTGGGCAATCCTCCTGAAGAAAATAATAATTTGGAAGAACAGAAACTACCTAATGCAATTGCCAGTAAAGCAATCTTTTCTAGGTATTCAACAGCAGGATTCCTGGACCAATTCTAGATGTTGTCAGTGGAAGTGATTTTTCTCGGGCAGGGATTCAGAATGGTTTAAATCTTGGCAGATACCAAGAGTTTGATTTTTTGTCTTTCTGTGCTACGTCCAACATGTATTGACGTGTCCCAGTGATTCTAAGTTTCCCATTATTTGTTATCTGTCTGCTGCCTTTAGCTGCCCTGATTTGACTGGGTGATCCAGGCTTTCATTGCTGTCCAGAAAAAAATGCTGATTTACTCGCCTTTGTCAATATATGATAAAACCAGTATCATCCTACTGTCTTTTATATGTCCAGTGGTGCTAGATGGATTAGCTAAATTAAAAACAACTCTGAAAGAACTGAAATTATTCCACTGATGCTGGCACTTATATCAAAGAGTTTTTTAATTAGTGGTGATTTAACTGTACCCAGGATTAGGAACGTGTTGATGACAAGGACAAAGAACTAAGAAACCCTTATATTTATATGATGATGAACAGTAATATATAATAAAGTTTTAATACTAGTTACTATATTTGGCTAGTTTGTTTCCTGTTGTATTTGCCATAACTTAAATTACTTTGATGGATCACAATCAAACATGCTAACATTTCATAGAATCACTGAATGGTTTGTGTTAGAAGGAACCTTTACAGGTCATCTAGTCCAATCCCCCTGCCATGAGCAAGGACACCTTCAGCTAGACCAGTTTGCTCAAAGACCCGTCCAGCCTGACGTTGAACATTTCCCATCATGGGGCATCCAGAACACCTTTGGGCAACCCGTTCCAGTATCTCATCACCCTTATCATAAAAATTTCTTCCTTATGTCGAGTGTAAACTTACCCTGATTTATTTTAAAACCGTTGCCCCTCGTGCTCTCACTACAGGCCCTGGTAAAAAAAAAAAGTAAAATAAATCTTTCTCCATCTTTCTTATAACCCTCCCTTATATATTGAAAGCCTGCTGTAAGGTGTCCCTGGAGCTTTCTCTTCTCGAGGCTGAACAACATCGACTCTCTCAGCCTTTCTTCATAGGAGAGGTGTTCCAGTCTTCTGATCGTTTTCATGGCTCTGACATTAAACCATGTAAGTAGTTCTATATGTTTTTTCAAGTGCCTAAACCAAAGGTGTAATTTTACTAGATCAGGATCATCTTTAACTATAAGTCATATTGATCTTCTGGTGCCATTAATGACAAATTATTTTCCACATACCGAAATAATAACATTGAGGTAACTCAGCACATTTTCTAGCTGTTTCAGCTCACTCTGTTGTTATCCATGCAGGTTCAGTATCAATTTTAAAACATTTCTTGCCTCACCACACCGTGTTTGCCCTTGAATTCTCTTTGCTTAACAAGCTGTTCTCTCTTCATATTCTGGTCGAGTTCTAAGTGCTCAAGATGCCAGTCTGCTGATTGTGCCAAAATTGAAGCTGAATCAGCCAGTGAAATTGCTTTGACATCTACAATGCTGGAAACATTACACTTTTCAAATCAAATCTGAAGGCATTTCAAGATTATTTTTAGTTCCATTAATTCAAATTATTAAATTAATAAAATGAACATAATGTTTAATTTGGGAATGCTACCTGGAGAATTCTCTCCAGTTTTGGACTCCCCACAAGAAGAAAGACACTGAAGTACTGGAATGAGCCCAGTGGACGGCCACCAAGCCGGTCAGGGAGCCGGAGCACATGTCATATGAGGAAAGGCTGAGAGAGAGAGAGGTGCCTGTTCAGCCAAGTAAAAAAAAAGCTTTGGGGAGACCTTATTACTGGCAGCAACTTCTTTAGCCATGAACACAGGCAGGGTCAGAGCAGGCAGGGTCTTTGCAATGTGCAAAGCAATAGAACAAAAGGCAGTGGACACAAACCAACACATGGGAAAATTCTAATTATATATTAGGAGTTATTCTTTTGTTTGTTTTACCCTGAGGGTGGTCAAATATTGGGACAGGGACCTATAGAGGTTTTGTCTCCAATTTTGGGGTTGTTCACGACACAGCTGAACACAAGTCAGAGCAACCTGGTTTGATTAGACTTGCTTTAAACAGAGGATCAGAATAGACGACTTCCGGAGGTCCCTTCTGATCTGAATTGTTCTATGATCCTATTAAATCCATTTCTCATTTTCAGACTTCTGAAAATGAAATCTACAGCTCGATGAGAGTAACTTTCTGGTGCAGCAAAGTGACTTGTGTCACTTCCTGGGCAGCAAAGATTGTGAAAAATGAGGAAGGAATGACATTGCCAACCTGTGCTTTTGGAATGATGTCTGGATCAAAAGCAGTGAGGTGGGCAATCCAAATCCTTGGTTATGGGCTGAAGTCAGCTAGCAAGAGCTGCTGAAATGGTTGTTGTTGGGATCACAGGTTCCAGATGTATGCCTAACCCCAGCTCCTTCTCAATGTTGAAGGAGAGTAGAAAGACATGACATGCATTTCCCAGTTACTTCTAAAATTCCCTTCTTTTAAGGTACTATGGCTTTTGGTAGAGGGAAGGCTTTAGCATGCAGTTTGTACAGATTGGGAAGGTTGGTCGCAGTAAGTTTACACACAAAACCTTTTTGAGTTTGGTTCATCTTTTTATTTTATCTTGTGACATTTGTGTTGCAAAATGGCAAATAATTGAAAGGTGAACATAAAACGTTATCCTGTTTTAGTAGCATTTTACATTTTCTTTATACTCACTTTCTAATATTATTACACAAAATGAAGGACAAGATAAGGATTTTGTTTGTTTTAGGTGGTTTTTTTTTTAATAGTTACTATTAATAAATTCAACATTTGCTAACATGTGCCACGCAATTATCTTAGTTATGACAGTTGGCTACTTGCCTGAATAAATGGGAAAAAATTTGGTAATTGATACTACTAACTTTTTCTAATGACCACATTATTTTTAAGGTAATAGGCATGAAAAGTACCAGTTATGTAGCCCTGCAGCAGACTGTCTTCATATCCTTCAATACAGTGCAGATACTGTTTCTAATATCTACTTGTTATGTTTGTTGTTTACAATACATCCTGCTCAGAGATACGACAAGATTATGATAGCAGCTACACATGATGTGCTGTTTTTGTAGTTAGGAATGCCATAAAAAGAAACGCACCATCTACCAGTTTTCATTTTCACTTTTAATTCCAGTGTTTGGAAAATTAATTTCTTAATCAGCTTTACTCAAAAGTGTTTTCCAGGGATTTTTTCCAGATATATTTAACAGCATGACAAAATGTAGCTCTAAGAAATATTTGTTGCCAAAAATTAAATTTTGAAATATAATTAGAGCTTACCTATTATCTTTCAATGCACAGTGTAGCACTGTGCTATGCATGAAGAAATATGAAAGACAAGGGAATATAAAGAAGGAAAGTATCCAATAATGGGTTTACAAAATCAAAACAGACAGCTATGTAAATTTAGTAATTGCTACGAGGGTCTCCTAAAGTGGGATGTTGAAGAAAAGCAATAATTACATCTTATAAGTTACATTATTAAATAGAGGATAAATCTGATTTTTTTTAAACCTGTGTAAAGTCAAGGTAGACTAAGTTAAAATAAATATTTTGATACTAAAATAATATCTCAGTTTTATTAATAGCACTGATATTGAAGTCTGTTATTTTACTGTGAACCTATCCAGTGATGTCCCGCTTCCCTACATTGATACAGGTGGCCATGCATCAGAGGACTACATTTCACAATTGCAATGATAGCACTCAAAATGGTATGATACTTTAGGTATGTGTGCACAGAGCCTTAGTTCTGTAAGGGAGAGAGGCCTGGAACGTTGCTTCCCATGACAGGCTAAATCTACATTACAGAAAGTCTGTTCCATCCTACTCCAATTTAATAATTCTGCTCAGACACGTCAACCTCTTGAATGTCTTCTAAAAGATTGTTGATGTTTCACTACAAAAAAAAAAGTACCATTAAAAAAGTGTTCAAAAACATTTTAATATGTTTAAACAAATTTCTGGCTCCAAGTGATATTTAATGCCCATGGCATTCATAAGTAATGAAGCCATCTCCAGCCACGAAATATGAAGCTAGACGTACAAAGCTGTTGCTTTTATATATATTTAATTGCATTAAGAGTGTTACCAACTGTAGAAACATCTATGGCTTTCAACACCTGAGATATGTATTAAAAGACAACCGGTGTTCTTTTCCTATAAGAAATAAGCAATAATGGATTTTATACAAGTGATTTTCTATTTAAGCAATGTTAAAATGCCATCAAAGAGGAATATTAAACTGGTTCTTCAAGGGGCAAAATTACAAACTACACTGCCACATTTTAAAAATTAATAAATTTTTAGAGTTACTCACGGAACAGGAGAAGAGTTATGTTGTATGCATGGAATTTCTTTAGAGTGGTTCAGGGTTCCAACTGTTTGCATTTAAGACAACATTTAGGAATTTCTCTCCCTCAAAACTATTTTTTCTTTCTACTTGTTTTCATTTACCCTGAAACATGACAGCTTCTTCATACCTAAACTGTGATACCAGTTACATTACTGGGATTCAAGTCGCATTACATTAAAAATCTTTGGGGCCTCTTATTTCTGTATTTTGCTTATTCATCCAGAACAAAACTTGGTTTGGGATCAGGAAGTACTGTTGGAAGCATTATTCATTTCTTCCTAAAAGAATATAAATAATTTTAAGTAATTGGTCCAAACAAATGGAAAAAGTGTCTTCAATGTATTCCTGACATAGTTCGCTCTTTCTGTAGCATATGTTTTTACAGGTTCTGTCTCCTATGCCTCCTATGCTAAGGTGTTTGCGTGTTCAGCAAGGTGTGAAAATGATATGTGGCTTGTGATGTGAGAGGGACTGTACTATTTCTTACAGATCAGTGTAGATTAATAAGTGCTATA
Organism: Psophia crepitans; assembly: GCA_013399095.1. NCBI lineage: Eukaryota > Metazoa > Chordata > Aves > Gruiformes > Psophiidae > Psophia > Psophia crepitans. The sequence continues at coordinate 41,895 of VWZZ01007376.1, read as the reverse complement.
GGGCTGTTTATTATTATGTTTGGCCATGGAGACCTTGTCACTTCTGGTCATATGTTTCATGACAAAATATATTGATAGCTGACAAAATAAGCTGAAATGCGTCTAGAGTTTTATGAAAGAAAGTACAGGAAGAATTTTAATAGCATGGCAAGTTTGTCAGAGTGTATACAGTGGCTCTGGGAAAGTCCTTTCTCCTACCCTTTCAATTTGTTTGCAGTTTTGATAATCATGGAATCATTAAGGTCGGAAGAGACCTCAAGGATCATCTAGTTCAACCATCCCCCCACCACCTATTCCTTCTATTCTCTTGGAGAGGATGAAGAAAGTCAGTTGCATTAAGAAAGGAATATTTCTCTTCCTTGCTCAATCAATTTTGCTTAAGCATCTGCAAAAAATAGAATTGTTCATTGTACAATGAATATTTGATAGGCAGTTCTACTTTTACTGAGCCCTAACTGGAAATGAACTAGTGAGGAAGAAAATTATCAGATTTTACATATCTAAATTATATCGTCAAAGTGGCCCTTTCTGCACAACCCATTTGATTCTCGGTTTGGCAAAAAAAAAAAAAGTTAATGAGCTTAAGTACTGTCTGAAACATGTGAACATTATGGAAAAATCTTAAGTTTATATCCAGAATTTCACAGTCATTTGCTACTTTCCAAAATTATTACATTGGCATTAACATCTTCTCTTTTTTTTTTTTAATAATAGACCAAAAGTTATATTAAAAATTCTAGTTACTATGCAGAGGCTGTCATATTACTATTTAATGCTGTGTTAGGATTTGAGCAAACCTATATACTTCCTACTGTTTTGAATGGATGATAAGGTGAAAACTTAATGCAGTCTGAAAAATTAGTTCATTCGTCTTTCAATATTTGTAAGATATTCAAGGATACAATTTTATTATTAACTTGTCTGCATATACTCAATGTCATGAGGTAAGAACAATTTCCCTGATGTAACTAAATAATCTTCAAAACAGATATGTGAATGAATCTCTGGATTCTGCAAGAGAAGGTAACAGATCATGGAGAGATCATTGCAACATCAACAGCAACATGTGGGGACTAACAATAGAATCTAGCTACCACAAATGATGGCAGCTCAAGATAATATTACCTTCCAGGTGGAGGTAACCTCTGTTCAGTTAAACAGGGTAATTTAAAAAGTTCCTGTTTATTAATGAATAAGGCCTTCTTGACAGTGTTTTCAAATATATTTTGAATCTTAAAGCTGCTAAAACAGTTGAAAGACTATTTGAGAATTTTAATGAGTATTTGTTCTACTGCCAACGATTAATCCAATATTGGGTTACGTAAAAATATTTTTTTTAATTGCAATACAGTAGAAATATATATACCACCAGTTACAGGGTTCAGCATGAGAGATTAAAATGGAGGAGACAATAGGCACTACCTTAAAAATACCTTAAGCTTTTCTAATACATTTTTGGTAAAAAATGTGTAGTGTTTGTGGAGCATTTTTTCTCAAATCCAAATGACCAGGAATAATAATAATAATGTAACTGGTAAACACTTTCTAGGCTTACTATTTTTCAACTAAAATTGATCATGCTGTCCAACCTATATTTTCCACATAAAGTTTGTTTTAATAAGATTATATATTTATAATTTTTACAATAATATTTAGTTGACAATTTTATTTTTAGTTCCAAACATTCAAGGAATCAGAGGTCCTTTCCAACCTTAGTGATTCTATGATTCTATTTCAAAGTTTGTTGTAAATAAGCTACTGCCATTAATGTAAATGGGAATATAATAAAAATATTTTCAACAATGTTGAAATCACCAACAGATTTTAAAATTGGAATTATTGAATTTTAATTTGAAATATTTGAATATGAATTATTATTTTCCATTATGGACCCACACAGCAATAGAAGGAGCAGGGAGGTGATTGTCCTTCTGTACTCAGCCCTGGTGAGGCCCCACCTTGAGTACTGTGTCCAGTTTTGGACCCCTCACCACAAGAAAGACATTGAGGCCCTGGAGCATGTCCAGAGAAGGGCAATGAAACTGGTGAAGGGTCTGGAGCACAGGTCTTATGAGGAGCGGCTGAAGGAACTGGGCTTGTTTAGTCTGGAGAAGAGGAGGCTCAGGGCAGACCTTATTGCCCTCTACAGCTACCTGAAAGGAAGTTGTGGAGAGCTGGGGGTCGGCCTCTTCTCGCAGATAACTAGTGACAGGACAAGGGGGAACGGCTGCAAGTTGCGCCAGGGGAGGTTCAGGTTGGAGATGAGGAGAAATTTCTTCTTGGAAAGGGTGGTCGGGCATTGGAACGGGTTGCCCAAGGAGGGGGTGGAGTCACTGTCCCTGCGGGTGTTTAAGGAAAGGTTAGATGCGGTACTGAAGGGCATGGTTTAGTGGGTAATAGGTGGTGGGGGGACGGTTGGACTGGATGATCCTTGAGATCTCTTCCAACCTTCATGATTCTATTCTATTCTATTCTATTCTATTCTATTCTATTCTATTCTATTCTATTCTATTCTATTCTATTCTATTCTATTCTATTCTATGAGATTTGTTTTGGTGGAGGCAATGACTGAGAGCTGCAGTTCCTGAAAGATGAATGAATTTGTTTTATCTTCTTATAGACTGCTCTTCTATGACAGGGAAAAAAGAACATTTTAGATGGTTGGTAACTGAAATTTATCAGACCAATATCACTATCTTCGAGTATATTTAGGTAATTTTGTTTAAGTAGTATTAATTTGTTAGATAGGAGGGACATTTAATGTAATCAGAATAGTGGAAACCAAGGCATAGGTGATTTATTAGTGAGTAAAAATAGTGTAAGGCTGACTTTTGATTGAGAATACGCAATATTTAGTGGACTTGTGTTTTAAAGTGGCACTGGTAAGGAACAACAGTTAACTTGCATTCAGACATTATCTGTTCAAAAGTTTTCAACTGTTGGATTTAATTTGCAATGTTTAATACAATATGAAGCATAAATTTTCTGAATATTTCATCAAGTAAGTATAATATTACTCAGGTTTACTCTGCAATATTGGAGTTCATAAATGAGTTTAATTCATTTCAGACACACAGCTAGCACTTTGAATAGACGTAAATTGATGTGTTTCGCTGCATTCAATAATCCTCATGTAGATGCTTACATGAAATAATGAATAAAAATGCCTATGATGTTAATATTTTCATCATGACATTTAAGAGTGTATAAACATAGCAAGGTTTTCAGAAAATGAATTAGCATGAAGAACAATTATAATTTTAAAACGTCATGAACTAGACAAATGCTGATTTCCTTAGTGAGATTTGAAATATACTCCATATATCATGAAAAGGAAGACAGAAAATTCAGTTAGTTTAAATTAGATTGGATTTAACATGGAAAATTATTCGTATTTACCATACTCTTGGGAAGTCTGAAACTCTTTGTAAAAGGAGAATGACACATAACAGAAATTGAAAGATGGAATTGATAGAGAAGATTCTGAAGATTCAGTGATACAGTGTTTAAGGAAAGGGAACTTTAATTTAGAACATACCTTGGTAAACAGAAAAAATTATGGTGCAGGGCTATACTCTTAAACAATACACTAGCTTTGCTTATAAAATAGATATAAGAAATGTAGTAACAAGATGATGCTTCAGAGTTAATGCCAGTACAAGTTTTTTTTTTAATACAAAAAATTGGAAGAGAACCTGGTATGAAATTGTTGAGAAAACAAGAGAATAGGCCTGGAGGGGACATTTCGATTTGTCAGCCCATTTCTTCTTTAGATCAAGTATCATCTCATATATGTTTATTTTTCACAAGTTTTTGTAGATTAACCTATATGATGTACTACCATCCTTATTGTAAATACAAGACTTTTTTCCACAGTGTCAATGTCAAATTAGCTACAAACCTTCTAATTCCCAGTCTAATTTTCTTCAGGGCCTTTTTATGTGTGTACAGGTACTTTGTTCTCATGACAATACAGCCCTTTGCTTTTCAGTTCTGTAAAATCAACTTTCTTAAACATCTCTCTTGGATAATCAGTACTATACACAATAGTCAGATTAGTGCTATAGTCTCCTATAGCTCTAAAGCACAAGGACACTAAACTATTTTCTATCCCTATGAAAATTAGCTCAGTAACCTACAAACATATTTGACTATCCTTGCAAGCATCAAGGTTTTATAAACATGTTATGTTATACTCAGCTAGCAAACCTGTGCCTTTTTCTTCTCTGGTCCTTTCCAGATGACTGGTTCCTAGTATATTTCTAAAAATTGCATATTCTTCAGGAATGTTTTGCATTGTTGAAATTAATCTTGACTCTGTTGCATTTCAAGATTTTTCTCTTATATTGCTTTTCACTGTTGATATCCCAGGCTTCTTCTGTATTGGACACCTCCACCCCTACTACCATCTCCCCATGGTTGTTTCCTAAACAAATTTCATCTACCATTCTGCTTATTTTTATCATAGTCATAAATAAAATATATGAAGCCAACAAGATTCTCAAGGTTTTTATAGCAACCTGTAACTTTCCTTCTTAATGTTACCTCTTGACCTTATGAATTTTTTGAATTCTCAAGATCTGTTACATGTTTTGTGACAATATGGCAGTGTTTTTAAGTCCAGCTAGATGAGTACCATGGGAGTTCTTAGATTAAAATTTAACTGTTTTATTAAAAAATGCTTAGATTAATTTAGCTGTATCTCTCTTTGATAAACCCATATTGCATTTTATTCTACTTTCCATTTACATCTGTGCCTTTAATTGCTCTGTTCTTCAAAATTCTTTCTAAAGCTTTACATATGATTAATGTTAAACTAACATACCTTTGATTCTATGGATTACTTTTCTCACTTTATAAACTTAGTACAATCCCCCTGGACTCAGCTGGACAGATTTATGTAAAATACTTACAACGAGTTTTACATTTTTTTATGTGTTTCTTTCTGAATCCTGAATATAAAATATTATTTGTTTCTGGTTCTTTGAATTATATCCAGATTATCTCTAATCTAAGTATTTCTAATGCTTTATCTGACTCTGTGTTCATTCTGGTCCTGTTTGTTCCTTTGTAATTTTTCTATATTTATCTCTCTAATGTTTTTTTACTTGCTTCTGTAGCTTTTGTTCACTCAGTCTTTTATTCTTTTCTTGGTGAGGAATGCTTCTGAACATGGCTTTTTTGCTAATATTTTTATTTAATATTTTTTCCATCTTTTTTTTAATGTGATGATTTAATAACTTTTCTGTAACAGTTATTCATTCAGAGCCTCTTCATGTAATGTTTTTATCTCATTTTGAGTAGAGATACGTAAAACTTTGAGTCATAGTATTTCTCAGTCTCCTCTGTAATTGAATGCCTCATGATCCAGTAGTAGTTCAATAAGTTCTTGAGATAGTAAAATTTTTACTTCTCACATAGTCTTCAAAACACTCTTCCAACTTCACTCTATTTCTTTAACTCCTGAATAAAACATCCTTTCAAGTCATTGAAGTCCTTACTTTAATCCCCAAATTTCATTTCCTGTACACACAGTTTAAGAACCTTTATTTCTTTACTAAGCTGTTGGCATTTATTTAAGTGCATTTTGGTTGCTTCTTAGAGATCACACTTAGTTCCTTAGCTAAATTTAGCAGTCTTACTATTAAATATTAAGACAGTCTGTTAAGCAGGGTTTTTCTGCTTTGCTTTGTTTGCTTGTTAGTGTTTGTGTGTTTTGGGGTTTTTTTGTTTGGTTTTTTTTTTTTTTTTAATCCTTCTTCCTACTATGCATTTCATTGGTAATTTATCCATCCATGTTATAGTCATATAGGCATATGATCTCTGGTCTATGCTGAACTATTCTTTTTTCGGTGAAGAATATTTATTTATTGATTTATTTATTTTTTACAAGGCAGCTAAACCAGAATTCAATAGCATTTTACTTTAATGGTAACCTGGGAGTAATTTTTTACACATTTTTAATAGTGCTTCAGCTAAGGAACAAGTTTACTGAAACACATTCATCAGAGAAAGGCATTCTTGAATTAGGTACTAAGAGCAGACAGGAAGACTGTAAGAGTTTTTCTCAAACTACTTGATTTCTGAGTTTTAAGTTTTTACTTGAAGCGGCCAACTAATAAACCACTACATAAAGAGGAATTAACTCTTCAATGTAAGAACAACATAATCTATTCTAAATTTTCTCGATAATTAATTCAAGAGTATTTACAAAGAACAATACAGTGTAGTTTATTTCAATTATTTATTTGCAGGCATAAAAAGATACTGGAAACTGCAAAGTTTAGTATATTTGGCAGTAATAACTGTTGTTTAAGTTCGGTCAACAATCACTTCTTAGGATGATATGTCCCTAAAAAGAGATTCCAAAAGTACTCATTGTTTATCTGTAACTGGTGATTACAACTAAGTCTGTCAATAATTACTAACAACAGTAAACACGTAGCAGGACTCTCAGTGAATAACAAAATATTTATCAGGTTGACTCCAAAAATTGCTTGAATCCTTTTGTAGTGGTAATGATACCTATTTCCACAATGTCATTGTTAATTAAGCATCTTCTCAATTAGTACATGAGTACAATCCATAGATCTTTGCTCATTGGGGAAATCTTCTGGTGCCAAACAATGTTCTTTTCTTGAGCTTCTGTTGCGAATGAGGAACATGTGAAGAACAAGTTGCATACCAGTATGATGGCTTATGGCATCCAGAATGCGTGCAAAGCATTCTGATGAACTTACCTGGATGGAGCAAATAATTGTCTCAGCCAGTTTTTGAGGGAACGTGCTATGTAATGCAGGCAGTGCCCTGGTTACTCTATATATAGCTGTCAGTGTTCACCAGTTGTTCAGACAGTATATTGCATCTTGTGAAAGAAAAGATGTCTACAGAGAAATCTTGACTGGATTAATCAACTCTTTTGTTAACTAGTGTGATTCATAGTTTCAGTGGATTTATCTAGCTAATTTATTCCTTATATGTTCACCAATATGTGCAAATTATCCTTCATCCTACAAAAGCACAGGAAAAGTCACCAAATTATTTTGCACTAGTGACAAGACTTTGTAGAAGGTACTAAAATACAAACAGGCATTTAAGCAATTAGAGAACATTGCCTGCTATTGTTCTAGACAAAAGTTTACAATACTTAAAAAATGAGATGCCCAGCCACAGACTACTTACTAATAATATAATGGTACCAGTAATACTCTACTCTTTACATCGCAGATTTTCCCCTTGTATTCAAATTCTGTATTTGATTCTGGTTTTATTTTTGAATTTTGAAGAAATTCTGTGTCTTCAAAGACAGAGCTGGCTAATAATCGTACTTCAAAGAAATTTATCTCCCCTAAATACTCTAAGATACTGAGTTTCAAATTGTACTCTTATTTCTAGTTTCTAATAGAAAAGCAAAAGTAAAATCCTACCACAGATCAGCCCTGAGGTGTGGACTTATGAATTTGAATTTTATATCTTGACTGACTCCTGTGTGGAACAGTATGGACTTGTATTGCCTATTTTGGTGTCTGCAATACAGGATAGATTTTATTTTTTTTGCCTTTTAATGAAGGGAAAGGAATATTATGATGCCTCCTAACACGTATTACTATCCTCAGTAACTAACATGCTTATTTAGATGAACCATGACAAAATTCCTAAGTGACTTGTGGGAAATGGAAAAAGAAAGTCAGTTATACAAAAATAAAGAATGCACAAATTTTTTAATTATAGAGAATTTTGACTGTAAATAATATATATAGTGCAAAATTTAAACATAGAAGATCTCTTTTTCATGAGAATTTGATAGTCCTTTTACATACCAATGTTCCCTTCATCTCTTCAACCATTCTAGTCTTATTTTAGATAATCTCCCCTTTCTTCTTTCATTTTGCCCCTCCCATTTCCTTTCCTCCTTCTGACATATTTTTCCCATGTTGCATGTCTTCTACATACTCTGTTTTCATGTTCTTCAACCTAATTTTCTCCACTTCCCTCTCCAATCCTATAGTTGCTTTTTTTTAAATTGCCTTTGTTCTTCTCCTTCAACTCTACTCTGCTCCTCCCTACCTTGTCATTTCTGCTTCTCCTTTGCTTGAAAAAGAGTACATTGAAACAAATGCTGATCATATTAATATTTGTCTAACTTTATTTGAACTGTGACCCTCATCTGTTTCCATTTGTTAAATAAAACTCATGATGTTAAATAAAACTCATGATTTTGCAAGTCCCATGTGTAACCCAGCAGCATATGTGACTGCATTATTAATTAATTTTAGAGCAAAGGAAGTACGTGTTTATGGAGATTACTTCCTAATTATGCTTGAAGTCAGAAAATAATTTAAAAATTATCATGCACTGGTTTTAGATCTTTTTTTAAGAGGACAATTCCAAAATTTCTATTTTCAGTAGAGTATAAAGACACTGAAAGTGCAAAATACCTCTTTTATATAAGCAAAAGAGACAAGCAAAATAGTGAAGGCATTTTTTTAAGGCATGAGAGGAATATTATTCATAATATAATAATACTTCAAACAAGTTCTAATTTGGAAACAGAATGAAACAGAATGAAAGATATTAACTTATGCAATCAGTAAGTGTACAACAGAAAAAAAAAGCAACAAAAAGACTTTTTGGTTGTAGTATTGAGTTTCCAGTTACTTCAGTAAAAGAACTTCCTTAAGGTGCACTCCTGCTAGAAGTCCCAACTATTCTTTCTTGTCTCATAAGGTATTGTGTCCCCACCTGTTGATCTCTGAGCTATGCAGGAAGCATGAATGAACTGTTAGAAACAAAAAGGGAGCAGCTTGGTTTCCCTGCAAGGAGACTTGTGACAGAAAACCTCAGTTGTAACTTTAAAGAGAAGCTAGAAAAAAACCCCAAGCTCTTCCATATATATGCAAACCCTCAACTGGAGCTACGGAAATATTTGAAGTACAAATCCTTTCCACACTTTTAATGGGACTTTAAATGGTTTTAAAGTCAAAGATTTTTACTTTTATTTCACTCTTGACTTTCATGTAATCATTTAATCTTGTCACCTTGTTCTAAACTTGCACCCTTGTCTGATATCAATCACCAATCTGACTGGTCTGCTACAACCACATGCAAACTAAAACCAAATGTAATATGGAAATACAGTGAGATTCATCTAGGAGGTAGGAGATTAAATTATTAAAAGTATACGTTAGATATAATTTCTCACAGGCTATGTACTTAATTTTCTGGATTAGATTTAAATGAGAGGTGATATACTGCAATGTGTTACTTACACGGACTTTGATGCTTTTGATCTGATCTGAAAATGCTCAAAACCTAATAGGTTAAATTGTCAGGTGCAGGTTACTGTGGTTCAGTTAGTGAACACAGAACAATTCTTCCCCCTCTCACTCTAAGCAGCAGAGATTGAGGTCAAAGACCCCAATTTCTTCATTGAGACTTCTTTGTCACCATTTAAACATCATATTTTAACCTTTGAGTTTAAAGCATGGAGGAAAAATTGCAAGCATGACCCACACTTAGTTGGCAGGGAGGAATAAGAGATTTGTGTTGAACTAAGACTTTATGATTTGTGTAAATATATGAGAGAGAAAGAAATGTTGCCAAACAGTAACTGAGGTGAAATTCGAAGTCACATCCTAATTAGAGCTTTGCAAACCTTACAGGTTGGCCCAAAAAAGGTGGAAGAAAGCTGATTATTTCAGAAAGTCAAATATGTCTTTTAATACTGCGCTCCTGCATAAGTCCTCCAACTTTCAAATTGTCACCCGGTTGAAGGTATTGTCACCCTGTTGAAGGAATTTAAGGATGAAGAAAAAACAAATTAAATCTTAACACAACTGAGAGGGAAGGTCTCGTTCAAGGGAAAGGAGGTGGTGATAACTAACAAAGAGAGATTTGACATTTTCACAGGTTCTTTATTCATACTGTGTGAAGCATCTGAAAATGATGCTCACAGGAAACATAAACCCAGCTTCAGCCTGACTGAGATGAAACATACCTATAATACAGATAATTATTGGGGGTGAGGGGTGTCAACGTACTCAGTGGCAGGGCTGCTGTTGAGAAGGACCTAGGCAGGCTGGAGAGACAACGCGCATAAATTGAGAAAAGAGTTGTTCAGGCTGGGTACAAGGAAAAGCTTTTTCTCCCTGAGAACAGCCCAGCAGCAGGGCAGTCTGCCAGGAGATGCTGTGCATTCCCCATCCTTGGAGGTTTTCAAGACCTAGATGGGCAAAGCCCAGAGCAATAGGAGGTGTGACCTCGGAAATGGCCATGCTGTGAGCAGGAGATTGGACTGGAGACCTCATAACTCCTTTCTGACCTGAGCAGTCCTTTGAATGTAATTGAAAGATACAAAAATTGTTAGAAATGTCTCACTGTCCATTACACAAGAGTAAGAATGAACAGACATGTGCTCATCCCTTTCTCTCTAAGAAGTTTCTAATATCAACTTTTTCAAATTTTTTTTTGCCTTATCTGTTTCTTATTACTTCACTGGGATTGAATCAACATTTCTTTGTCTATCAGGTGTTACCTAGGCAGATATTCACTTACAAACTTGTGAATGTAGTAACAAAACTCCTAAACTGACAACAATCATCAATGTTTAAAATGTTTGTGAAGCTAGGCCTCTGTAACTTGAATTTCAATTCACATGCTTTGAGCTTTGTCAGCTATTAATTTTAGGTACAAGAAGCTATGTTGACACTAAATTTCATCTGGCCAAAATATAAGTGAAAGTTATTGACTCATCAAATATTTAAGCCACAGAGTGTCTTCATTTTTTTTTTTAATTAATTATTATCTTGTGTGCATGCCATTAAAAGTTGGGATAGATTTAAGAGCTACTCTAAGATTGAAACAAATACTCTATCTGGCGTGGCCAGCAGGAGTAGGGAAGTGATAGTCCCTCTGTACTTGACACTGGTGAGGCTGCACCTTGAGTACTGTGTCCAGTTTTGGGCCACTCAGTATAAGAAGGATATTGAGCTGCTGGAGCGTGTCCAGAGAAGGGCAAGAAAACTGGTGAAGGGACTGGAAAACAAGTCTTATGAGGAGCCGCTGAGGGAACTGGGCTTGTTTAGTCTGGAGAAGAGGAGGCTGAGGGGTGACCTGATCGCTCTCTACAACTACCTGAAAGAAAGTTGTAGTGAGGTGGGTGTTGGTCTCTTCTTCCAAGTAACAAGCGACAGGAGAAGAGTGAATGGCCTCAAGTTGCATCAGGGGAGGTTTAGGTAGGATATTAGGAAAAACCTCTTCACAGAAAGAGTAGTGAGGTGTTGGAACATACTGCCCAGAGAAGTGGTTGAATTGAAAAGAGAAAAAAAACCAAAACATAAATGCAAATGAATTTTACAGACAAAATGAACGTATTACTACTGTTGTATTTGGCAGAACTTGGGGTAGTGCTGGAAGAACCAAACCAAGGTTCCAGCCCAGTGAAGTCCTGAAGTTTCTCTGTGAGATGAGGGTATTACATTTTAAAAACAGTGTTCTTTTCTCTGGATTATACAGCACCGTTTTGTTGTGCCCATACATCAGATTAAGTTGAAGTGTGACCACAAAGCAGAAATTATAGCATCTTTTTCAGAATTATGAATTTTCTGATACTATTTACTGAGCAGTTTCTTAAATAGCCATGGCGATGCAGAAGCAAAGTCGGTATATACAATTATAGAATCATAGAACAGTTTTGGTTGGAAAAGAAGCTTGTAGATTCACAGTTTGGCAAGTTTTGGACCTCTGACCTTATTTCAAGTATCTGAAGTCTTCTGTTCATTCAGATTTTGTGCAAAGAGATGTATTCATTCCAAACTCACTTTGATTGCTTGATTCACCCTACATTCAAAGACTGAGTAATTGAAGGATATTTCTTAAATTGCCTTAACATTCTCCCATTGCAGTGCTGGGGAGGGACTTTTCTCCCGTTTTACAATTTCACAATGTAGAGACACAAGCAAAACCTTAGACCTGACCTGTGCAGAATTCCTCTTCTATCTTCTCTTTCTATAAGCCTATTACACTTATATCGACCAATATACTTTTACTACATTCTTCTTATACAGTCCTCTTCAATGATTATCAGACATAAAAATTCATTTAAGTGGTCTAACTAGCATGATCATTATTCAAGAAGTAGGTATTGCTAACCCTTACCCAACAAGAAACTGGCAGAGGTGACAGCAGGGTAAAAGGTAGTGCCACGTTATGTTTGACACGATGACAAGATAACTGGGGAGGTTGCAGGTTGAAAAATGTTGTTCCTGATAACTCATTGTTTGACATACACACACAATAAGCTTTTGCATCACCATTTGATTTAAAACTGTTGTTACCTCCATGGAACAGGGAGACAGTGGAAATATAAGCATCTCTGAGATGGCTAAGCTGATACAGTGGCTCAAAACTGCCACTTGTCCCATTGACTTCCCCAATCAGATGGTTGTACTTATCTGACCTTGCAGTAAAAATTGATCCAGATAAACAATTCCAAAATAAACCAATTACTATTAAACAAGTTTTCTGGTATGTTTGTGTGGCTGAAACAACTTAAAAAGGGATCAGAGCAAGTACAGTCTGTGAAAGTGGAGGACGTAGAGCTGTTCCTTCCAGTGACAGCAAGAAGCGAGTCCTGTTCAGAGATTTTGTGAAAAGTCAATCTAAATATTTGGCTTGGTTTGGAGCTAGGGGCTTGTTAGGCTATTGCAACTTTATTTATGTCTTAGCACTGAAATATGAAGGCAGAAAAAAGAGGGCTCAGATATTGGAAGGACCACCCTGTTTGTAGAGGTCTTCTGACAGCAGTCCTGTTCATATCTTTTTTAATAATTTTTTTCTCTCTCCATGTATATAATTATAGGTGATTTTAAATGTCTGGGGTTTTGCAGACTGTGAAAACACTATTATGTCTCCTTTTATTTACCTCTGTTTTATTTACAGTTTCATAACTTATTTTTCTTTCTGTTTTCTCTCTGCCACTTTCTACCCTATTTCCCTCCACAGAAATGTTCATCATCAGTCCAGAATATATTAAAAAAAAAGTGTTCTTTTTGTTCACTGTAAAAGGTAAAGATATGGAAAAGTAACACACGTATGAGATGTTATAACTCCAAGCACCCAGTATGATTTCAGGAACTGAGTCACCTGACTGTTTCAGAGCAGGTATAAACAGTAATATTCTAAAAATACTGCATCTTCATTGTTGGTGGTATTGTTTTATTTTGTTTTGTTTCTATGACAATAAAGTAATTTTGGACTTAACAATGGTTGAAGATTGGAGCTCAGTTCCTAAAATACATGGGCTAAACACTCATAGAAATTCACAGTTAAATTCTTGCAGAAAATCAGGAAAATTTCTTTGATATCAATGACTTTATTTTGATTTTCATAGAGAATCAGGTACTCATATAAAATGTTAAATCTTTAATCCAATTTTTAAATTATCTTCTTTAGGAAACCACCACAGTCCATTCCACTGTAGCATCAGTTTTAACAGTTCTCTGCACAGATATGGTGTGAATTTGAGAGTCAGTGAGTTAAAAACCAGAACTTTCACATGAAATTTATATGAAAATCCTCTTTATCATATTTACAAGCTATTAGATAAAAATTATCACAAAATTAGACTGAACTGGCTATTTTCAAAAGAGTAATATTATTATTGGGATTTTGGAGAAAGGAAATAAAATTCTCATATCTTTTTTCTATGTTTTAAATAAGTTTGAAGGGTAATTTAAAAAATATCTGTATTTCAAATGTTCTTTAAACCTGGAATTAAATAGTTTAAAACTGTTGCAAAAGGAAGGGGGGGAAAAGGCATAAAAAAGCATACCAACATCTAGGAGAGAGGAACTAGTATGAAAAAGAATAAAAAGATGTAAGCTCTGAAGGCAGCTATCAAAAACACCAATGACATAAGAAATATGGAAACAGCTGGAAATTCATAAGTGAGAATAAATCAAACAAAAGCAGAAAATCCATGAGACCATACCTATGAAAATCAGTGCTGCAGGCAAAAAGGGAAAGTAGAGAAGGAAGAAATGCTGGCATGACATAACAACTAATAAGAGCTAGCATATAGCTAGCAAAGGGAGGTACGCTTTTACCGATGAAGAACTACTGTGTAGTGAAAATTTAATTAATCCTGGAGACCAAAACAGTAGTAGTAATGCATTTTAAAAGGTATCAAATAAATGGATGTACTTTAATATCAGTGTTCCTTGAAAGTATATTTAAAATATGTATTACCACACAAAGGACATTAATATACATGGTTACAAGAACATGTCTTAGTACATCTTGTGAATGATATATAATGTATAATACTTAGCAAAAAGAGCAGCTATGAGATGCTGTCAATCCCAGATAGTAAGGTATTCTAACTACCCACAAGTGAATGTTTCAAGCCCAGAAAATTCAGCTTTCAGGTCCAATCCAGTTTCTCTGTGGGTATTCGTGTTGCTAATTATATGGTGGTTAAAACATTCCAGTGTTTCTGAGACTAGGCTAGGTAATAAGAGGAACACTAAATGTACATTAAATATTCTTCTTTGAGTTCAATCATACAGCATATGTCAAAATTTCCTTATATAACTTTCTATATAACATACATTAAAAAGATATACTTTTTTGAAACTCTATTTGAAGAGCGTATCTTAGCCTAAACTATCTGAGACAAATGAAGTTTTATAACATAAAATATAATGGTTTGAATCTGAATGATCCTGAATTTGCAAAGTGTCGAATTCTTCTCCATGGCATTCAAATGCATCTTAAAATCAGAGAACAGCTATACAGATTCATCTTCCAATTTAGAGAATCTTGGATGGAAGTTTCATGACAGATAAAAGGTTTAGCACAAGTTAGGACACATTCAGTCAGTTGCCTGAAATGGAATTATTTATGTCAGCCTTGAATGAAGTAATTGTCTGTTCTAAAGTACATCAGAAGCCTGAATTGCCATGCAATTAAAAGGGAACACAGAAATATTGTTTGGTGTAATTTTGGCTGAATAATTGCAAATATTTTTCTTCGTATTTTCTTTCTCTTTTCCCTTTGTCAACAGAAATGAAATTAATCTTGACTAAAGTCAGGCATACTGTATCAGTCTACAAGTGAAATGAGTATAACTCTACCTTTGTATTTAGCTTTTAGTTTGCAAGCCAAAGCCCCAAGGAAAAGCTTCTAGCATTAAAATCTAAGGAAGAAAATGAAGGAAATCTCCACTGGGTTTCCTCAAGAAAGATCTCATTTTGCTTTTCTGCTGTGGAATATGGGATGTTTTCACTTTTAAAAGAAACCTTAGGGTCAGGCCCAAATCTCACAGTTTTCCTGTTTGCTTACTTCGTATTTTCCAGGTCAGCTAAATGCCAGAGCTGCTTACAGAGACTCATTGCTTTTAGATTGTTTTACCTAACTGGCATAAAATGTCACAGCTCCAGGGAAGGAGCCACATCATTCAACAGCTGATTTAAACAAACTGTATAACTATACCATGCTGACTTATGTCTGACAAACGGTAACATTTGTTATATGTTGTTGAAATATATTTAGAATTAATCCAAGTAGCACAACCAATTTCAGTATGTTAAGAATTTATAGATTTTAATGTATCCCTCTGCCTGGAGAACATGAGAGAGGCATGTTTGAATAAAAATATTTTAAACCCCATCTACTCATCAGCTGCATTGAGTTTTATATTGGTGAAGAGAAAATTTCAGGCTTGGTATGAAATTATGAAATAATAAAATGTAAGCTAAAATAAGAAAGAGAATACAGTATTAATAAATTGAAAATATTAATGAGCCAATGTAATGAGGATGCATTCATTTTTAATGTTATTTTAAGTAAAAATATGAATACTTTATATGTTCTTTTTAAGGTTTTCTTGAGGCAATGGGTATGTACTTATGTAAATTGCAATGAAAATATATTTTTCTTGGTCCTGTAGCAATGTATATGCCCACAAATTTCTCTACTTGATATTGTAAATAATACTTAAATTAAGTGTTTAGCTTCATAATTTTTCGTTAAAATAGAACTTGCCAAAAGCATGTCAAGTACTTTATTGTCATTAATACATAATTAAATGTTTATGCGATTAGTAATGCAGCAGAAGCTTCCTGAGACTGTTGAAATGTTAGTTGTGACCACATATACGCTTTCAAGCTGTGCATTGACTTTTAGTTCTTCTGGAAGGTCTGATGGAAGAGGCAGGGCATTGTTTCGCTGGAAGAGATACATGTGGAGTATAACCTCAAGAATGATGTTGGGCTTTTTGGGTTCCCTTCTTCCTCTAAGGTGAAATACATTACACCTTGCATGAAATGAGCGTTACATGTTTTCAGCTCATACTTTTCTTTCTCATTCTAACATGGAACAGACATGTAGAATGAAAGGTCAGGCAGAAAGCATTTCTTACCTTGTTTTTTCTAATGAAAAATCCTGGACTTTAAATTCAATTAGCAACACTTAGGAAGCTATTTAGGTGCCAAAAAGCAAACCTGTCAGGCCATTTTAGATGCATTTTAAAAGGGTGTGTTTTATACCTGACACACCAGTGTAACCTTTCCTGTAGGCCCTGTGTCGTTTATACCAGCCAGTGTGAGTATCTCTGAAAGGGTGTTAAATCTATTGTTTAGACACCTAATCTCCCCTTGAAGTTATCATTTGCCTTAAGCTCCCATCTAACATATATTATATCACAACTTTTTTTTTTTTTTTTCCTTTCTTAGGGTCAGAATGGCTCTGCTTACAGTAGCTTTGAGGTGATATTTCTTCTGTGGCTGATCCAGCACAATCTCGCTTTCCCAGAACATTGTCATTACATCTTATTTTTGAGTCTGGCTTTTCTACAGGCAGCTGCAAGTAAAATGATGGCTTGGGTGACCGTATTCCTTCAGACTGAAAACAAAGGTTAGTTTCACATCTCGGAAAAAAAAAAAGTCTTAATATTGCCTTGTGTGTAAAAGTTTAAAGAGATATGATGAAGAGTATGTTGATGTTACTGCATAGACTTTAGCTTTAAGACCCTTCCAGAGGAGAATTTTTTTGGCTTTCATGCTGTGGTGGGTCAACCCCAGTCAGTGGGAAAGCCGCCACACAGACACTCATGCACTCCAATGGAGCAGGATGGTGGAGAGAGTTGGAAGGGTAAAAGTGAGAAAAACTCATGGTCCAAGACAAAGGAAATTTAATAAGTAAAAGAAGCCAAAACAAACCAACCCAAACAAAAATCAAACCCCAAAACTCCCAAAATACACAAACAAAAAAAACCCAGCAAAAAACCAAAACAAACTGATCACTCACCACCTCCCATCAGCAGACCAATGTGCAGCCAACTGGTAAACAATGGCTTCTTTAGAAAAACTTCCCCCCAGTTTTATCGCTCAACATGACATCACAGGGCATGAAATGTCCCTTTGGTCAGTCGGTGACAGCTGTGCTGGCTGTGTCCTCTCCCAACTTCTTAACCACTCCCTGGGGAAGCAGAGCGAGAATCAGGCCTTGATATTGTGCAAGCACTTCTCAACAATAGTTAAAACACTGTTCTGGTCCCAAATCTGAAACACAGCACCATATTGCCTGCTATGAAGCAAATTAACTCCATCCCAGCCAAAAGCAGTGCACATACAGATGCCTACCGGAGGCAAACAGTATAGAGAATGAATCACAAGTTAGAGTCAGATAGCTGTTTTTCACCTACTCTTTTTCTTGCCCCTATACTCAGAGTTAAACTGTCAAAGTTAGAAGCTTCTTTCTGGATTTTAGCTTTTCTAGGTAAGTCTCTTAAAAAGATAGAAAAAAAAAGCAGCATTCACAGGATAAGGCACTGTTAACAGTCTGGAAAATGAGAAGATAAATGTATTTTATCCTTCTGATGCCTAAATTCCGTAATTTTCTGTCCTGCATCTCTAAATTGACAGGGTTAGGATTATTACTAGTAAAAGCAAATGCTAATTTTCTGTTTGTATGTGATGTCTTTTTGAAGATCTTGATTTCTGTTTAACCTGGGCACTATTTAGCTGTGATTTTATAAGTGATAAGGACATTCCAGGACCAATACTTTTGCCATGATATTATTTAAAAAGTGACTTATGAATATTCTTTTTCTCCTGTTGGGAATCCTTTGGAATAAACTTGCCTCCTTCCCCAAAATTCACTATGAATTGACATATCATTGACAATTGTTGACAACAAAAGCTCTGTCTGAGTGGTGGGGAAAATACGCTAACTGCCAGTACGTGAAGGTCAAAAACATTGTCAGCACCATTATAAAAGCATGACTGTGACCTAATTCATCTTATATTTGTCAATTTCCCGGTCCCCTTGTGATAGCTGTTCAAAAGCTCTACTTGAAGAGGTGAGAGTAAAAGGGGATTAAATTAATGGGCATCATGTAATATTTGCCGAGCTGGAAATTTCAGAAATCCTTCTGGACTAAAGAAAACATTCTGCACAAAATGGTTGAGTGGTTTTGTTTTTGTTGTTGTTGTTGTTTTTTTTCCCTACTGCTTTTTCTCTGTGGTCCCAGAAATAGGTGTAATTGCTATAGCAAATAACTTTTTTGCCCAGGATTATAGTGGCAGGGGCTGTATGGCCATTTGCTACATGTGAAAAGTGGATGTGTGCTATATTGCACTGTATTAGAAGTTATTAAAACTAATTTAACTGCACTAACCCTTTGATCATGTAGCTGACTTTTCCTTCGTTTAAGGTCCTTGCCTTTCTAACTAGAGTTTGCTTTTGTCAGCACAGCAGAAAGTGACATATGGTATTTTTGTTGTTACTTGAAATAATCTTCTGTAGATCAGCTGGATTTCCCAAAAGAGCTTTACACTCCACATTAGAGAGAGAGGAGATGAAAGAGAACCCCAAATCACTATACATTCCATGATTAAAAATCTCAGTAAAGTAAGTTCCCCCATTCAAGCCAATGTATTTACTTTACGGTTTTTAGTAAATAAACAAGAGTAGAATCTTCTCTGTGATGCATCAAAGTCTTGTGAACCCTGATTTAGGAGGTGAAAGAAGAAAAAGGAAGTTGTGTTTGGTTTGTTGTTTGTTGTTTGTTTTTTTTTTTTAAATTATCTGGGGTATTCATAAACTATTAATTTACTAACTGTTGTCTTTGACTTTCCTTTCGATGCATAAGCAAAAGACAGCTGTAAATCACTCTGGATTACACCCATGTTCCTCCACCACAGCAGCTAAATGCTGAGCTGCCAACATAATGAAATTTTAAAATGACACCATCTTAACACGTACTTTCTGTCATTAGAAATCCCCAGATATAGCAGTATTAAATATATATATATATAAAACCCAAAATCACACACTGAGAATGCGAAAATAGATATTGTTATGTACTTGGCATTACAAAATGTTCTCATTTAACTTAATGGGCAGCATAACACGGAAACTGCTCAATAATTTGAATTCAGAGAGAGCAGTCTCTATTGTTTCTGCCCACTAGCACAGTACATCAATTCTTCTCTTCAAGTTATTGCATATTGATGGGGTACTTTTCTACTGACAGGCAACAAAAACTTAAGTCAGCACTCATCCAGTCAAAGTGGCTGAATGAATGGGAAGGTTAACGCCTCAAACTAGGTTTAAATTGGTTCACATTTCTTTAATAATTGCATTTCTGCATTAAACTTGTTTTAAACAGGAATATGTTTGATTCACAGTTCCTAAAGGCTAAGTTACGAGTCTGTGATGGAAGACTGTTATGCTTCAAAGCCTACAAATTCAGATAAAAATTACCGTAACTTTCATAAGTTTTTCAAAGGTCAGTGAAGGGCTGGAAAGTTGCACGAAAACAAAAAAGAGCTATGGGCAAAATAACTAGAATTGATAATGACCTTTAAGCCAATGAAGAATGAAAATCATAAAATACTTATCCATATGGAAGAGCAGAGATTCTCATAAAAAGCTTCAACAACAGGATACAAAGTAAAATAGCTCATTATGACTGGAAATGATAGACTGGTACTGCAGTAAGGCAAAAGATTTCTTTTACACAGAAAAGCCTCTAGGGAAATTTCATTTAACCAAGTGGTACATTTTGTGTGTGTGTATGTGTATGTGCGTATGTGCACACATCTTTAGGCTGGATTTACTGAAGCCAAGGGCAAGTTTCCCTGTCCTTCTGTTGCATAAACCTGGAGGGCTTTTTATCTTATCCTCCCTTCTGAAATAAGAATTAAAAATGCATTGGAACAAGTGAAAGTATTACCTCATTAATTTTAATTTCCTGTTTAATTTTCTATGTTTTCATGTCTCTTTCTATTGTGATACCTGGTTGAAATTCCACTTTGACACTCTGCTTACTATATAAAATGTAACTGGTAATTTATATTTTCGTAGTTTTTATCCAGAATGTAATCAAAAGAATATTCAAGAATATTCAATATATCAAGAGAATATTTTAATAATTTCTCATAGGACAGTAGGCATGATATAATTGTGTTTAATTCCCTATACACTGATACAGAATCCTTTGAAACCATGCAGAAATTTTGTTAATTTACACAAGATTTGCTGGTGGAGACAAGATTTTGGGATCAAAGTACTGACTTTATTGGAAGCCAAGGAGGCTTATCATCTATGAGGTCTTAGTAATTGCAAAAATTTATTTGATTAGAAAGCCAAACAGTTAATTTAAGTAATAGTGAATGGACAGAAGAATTCCTTCATCTTGAACAGCTAAATTGTCTTGTGGAGACTGTGCTGTGCCTCTCATAATTAAACACAAATCAAATATTCCTAGATTATAGAATTGTGCTAATAAAAGACAATCAATCTATGCTTGAGAACAGTTTTTATATTGGATGGTGTAACTATTTCTGAGTAGCAGATCAACCCCAAGGTTGAACTGAACAATGGGAGGACATTTCACAGAGCAGAAGAAAGAATTCTCACTGAAGAAAAAATACATGTCCTGAGAACTAAATTGAAATAGTAAGGTTATTTGATTTTTCATGTTCTGATGGAAGGGTACACAGGAAAGGTAGCTTGAAAAGGTGGTAGAAGTTCAGAGTGTAATTAGGAGTTTACCAGATGTAATGCTGAAGAAACAGAAGAAACAAAGTTTTAAGTTACCATGGTTCTCATTGATATTAATGTTTTTTGGTACCCAGAAGGGAGAACCAGTGTAATAAAAACTTCTGTTGACCTTTCATGGTACTCTACTCCATGCCCTGAACAGAGCATGAAGAACTCAGAAAGCTTATTGCAATTTCATTCTGACATATGCACCAATTCCTTTGTCTGAATTTCAAAACCAAAAGATTGCTAGTTGAAAAGCAACCATTAAAATAGCATTTAGTTTTTGCAATTCCTTTTTTATCTCTCACTTAATAATCAACTCCTGTCCCATATATTTTCCTTGCTTCTAATCAGGCATCACTCAAATTCTTACATTGTGGAATATTATCAAATCTTTTACTAGCTATTCGAACATGGCCAAAGAGCTAGTCCAATATGGCATGTTTCCTTGATGTACAATAGTGCTTTCTGAGGACAATCAATTTCTCACATTATTGTACTGGAATCTGTATTAGAAAATACAAATCATGCATTTCAAGACAAGTGAACAGATGCTCTGGCACAGATTTTTTATCCCAAATATAGAAATTCTGCTATTTAATTAATGGCTGGGAATAGCATCTAATTTGGCTGAAGGCTTGCATGCAGTGATGTAGGTGCATATTTATTAGATTTTCTTATTTAATGAATATGGTGCATCTCCAGATATGTCCAGGGGCAGAATTATTACAAGAAAGGCGTAAGATAGAATTTCCAGTAACTTTCGTTCACCAGTTCAGAAGTATTGGGGTGATATCTGTCCAACCTCCAGTAAAGCATAGAGCAAAAGGTAGATATTTACCACTGATGAATAAATAGATGATAGCTCAACTACATACCTATATTATTGTTATATCAAACTAGTATACTCTTAAAGAAAAGGATCTTTTAATTAAAAATGTCTGAGGTGGTTGTTTTGTGTGGGGTGGTTTTTTTTTTCTTTCCCCCATGAAAATTAAAGAGGTTTTTTAAAAGCAAATAGTTTGGGTTTTTTTAATACTTGTTAGAAGAATGGAAATTATTGATAAACCTGTGAGTCTCCGGTGTTAAGAGTAGTGACAGAATAGGTGCAGGGAGGAACTTATGGTCATGAAAGTTGTTGGGGGAGGCTATATCTACTATGGATTAAGTATATTGTATTAATAATCCTCTGAGTTAAATTACTGGGTTTTTAACACCAGAACTGCATTTGCAACTTAGCCTGTCTGCATTCAAAAGGTAAATAGATACTTGGGTTTAAACCACTGTGAACCATCAAAATTTCTTGAATTTAATAATTCCTTCCTATTCTAATTTTTGTAAGCTTCTGAGCATCAAATAACTACCAGGTCAGCAGAGCACTGTCTGACTTAAAGGCATTAGTGGTCATGCTGCTAGCTCTAGTCGGGTGAAGGAGATAGCTAGCAGATTCTTCAAATCAGATTTCTCTAGGTGACATTATACATTTTGGCTAGAACCAACATACTAATCACCATTAAAAACTTGCAGTGCATTTCCTCTTTTCTCCACACCTGGTTGAATTCTCTTGTGTCTCTCAGGTTAGTTACAAGTGTTTTTGACATCTTACACTGAACTGATGTCACAGGTTGATACCTATACAAAGGCACTACTCGGATAAGTGATACTGACTACATCTGTCTACCTCTAACTCGTTAGATGGTTCTGGTACAGGTTGGGAAAGCGGCAAAAAAACCCAGCAAATTGCTATGGAAAGACTCTAGGAGATCAGAGTTGAATCTGGATATAGAATCATAGAATCATTAAGGTTGGAAGAGACCTCAAGGATCATCCAGTCCAATCGTCCCCCTACCACCTATTACCCACTAAACCGTGTCCTTAAGTACCACATCCAACTCTTTTTTAAACACACCCAGGGACGGTGACTTCACCACCTCCCTGGGCAACCTGTTCTAGTGCCTGACCACCCTTTCTGAGAAGAAATTTCTCCTAATCTCCAACCTGAACCTCCCCTGGCACAACTTGCAGCCGTTCCTCCTTGTCCTGTCAGTAGTTATCTGCAAGAAGAGGCCGACCCCCACCTCGCCACAACTCCCTTTCAGGTAGTTGTAGAGGGCAATGAGGTCTCCCCTGAGCCTCCTCTTCTCCAGACTGAACAGTCCCAGTTCCCTCAGCCGCACCTCATAAGACCTGTGCTCCAGCCCCTGCACCAGTTTCGTTGCTATTCTCTGGATATGCTCCAAGGCCTTGATGTCTTTCTTGTGGTGAGGGGCCCAAAACTGGACACAGTACTCGAGGTGCGGCCTCACCAGGGCTGAGTACAGGGGGACAATCA
>VWZZ01007376.1:0-18202 GCA_013399095.1 Psophia crepitans | reverse complement strand
TCTAGTCCACCCCCCCTGCCAAGGCAGGACCACCTAGAGTACATCACACAGGAACGTGTCCACTTGGATTTTGAATGTCTCCAGAGAAGGAGACTCCACAACCTCTCTGGGCAGCCTGTTCCAGTGCTCTGTCACTCTCAGTGAAAAAGTTTTTCCTTATATTAACATGGAACCTCCTGTGCTTCAGCTTGCACCCGTTGCCCCTTGTCCTATCGCTTAATGACACCAAGAAGAACCTGGCTCCATCTTCCTGACACTCACCGTTAATTTATTTATAAACATTGATGAGGTCAAAATTGCACTTCTTACAGCGTTGTAAATCAGGATGACCTGCTTCACAGAGTGGTATTATTATTCATGCTGAACTAGTTTAAATCAAGTCAATACTTTCTTTCTGAAAATTGTTTTGCCATCTGTCTCGATCCGATATTGGGGAGCATTTAAAATGTCCCAGTTTGATGTCAGGGAGGTTCCAATAAGATTCCAAGAGACGAGATTGTGTTGCAAATGAGGTCAAATGCCATATACCAAGAGAGCTTTTATTACAAAAGTGAAAAGGAAAATAGGAGAATAGTAGCAATAAGATAGACTAGAATAAAAAGGCAGAAATTAAGGAGGCATTCAGAATAGAGTTGCAAGAATAGTCACCGCCATAGGTTCACAGTGTCTTGTGGGTGAAGACGCAGGTCCACAGTGTCTCAGGGGTCCGAAACTCTCGGTGTTCGGTGACGGGCAAAAAAGCTCTCAGTGGGCTCTTCATCCTCAGTTCTTATACCTTTCAGAGTGCTGAGTCATTGCGGGCACATAATGGGACGAGTCACACCCCTAGTCATGCACCTGATCACACAGAGGCTGTACTAAGGTGTAGGCCTCGTTATCAGTTTGGGGGTCGTTTAGCCACCCCACAAGTACAGCAATGGGATGAATGGCCTCAGGGTCTTAGAATCATAAAATGTTTTGGGTTGGAAGGGACCACAAGGATCATGTAGTTCCAAACCTCCCGCCATGGGCAGGGGCACACTACACTAAACCAGGAGGTCTAGTCTAGAGATCAGGTCTTCCCAGAGGACTGCAGAGTAAGCTCGTTACCATGATGAGACACTCCCAGGTTTGGTCCATCATTGTCGCTCTTCAGCACCTCTTGTTGAGCCAGTTCTGAGTAATCATTGAGACAAAAGATCACCTTCGGTCCTTTACACCATCAATAAAAGGCATATCAAATAGGTGGCTTGATTTTCCGTATGTGAAAGATCCCTTATAAGGGTTCATCTAAAACTCATTTCTTGTTGCCATGAAACCTCACCAGATAGCTTTTCCACAGAATTCAACTCATATTTTCCATATTTTGATGAGACCACAAAATAAAATGTAATATTTCCTAAAAACAGATGGTAGGTCATAACTTCAAGGATATACTTATAGATAATATGTGAACTCATTTTAAAGAGCTGATATGATAATTAAAGATGCTATATATATATATGTACATGATTTCATTACTATTCACTTTTAGTAGGCTCTGATCAATTCATAAAAGATTTTTAGAAAGTTAATCAGGATTTGATTTGAAGACTTCAGAATAAAATCTAAAGCTTGGTAAATACTTAGCCTTTCAAATTAATATGCATCTTAGTGACTGATAAAGAGTTCATTCCTATGCTGTAGGCATTGAAGATAAACTCAGAATACAAAGGGACAGTTCCTAGCTTTACTACAGATGCTATATCAGACCTTCCAACAATTATTTGACTCAAGCTTCTTGTACATGGATACCAAAGCTGAACTTTTAGGCTGTTGACCTATATTAAATTTTTATGATCTTGCTGTCGTGGTTTAGCCCCAGCCAGCAGCTGAGCACCACGCAGCCGCTCGCTCACTTCCCTCCTTGGTGGGATGGGGGAGAGAATGAGAAAAACAAAGGGGAAGTCTCCCTGAGTTGAGATAACGACTGTTTAATGGGTCAGTGAAGGGAGAGGGAAGCAACAACAAAGCAGCAGTAGTTATAATGGGATGTAAACAAACGCAATAACAAAGAGAGCACTTTACAGATCAACAACCAACCCAACAGACCAGAGGCTCTGCCCACACCCAGACCACCCCAGAGCACCAGAGGCCCAACCCTCCCCAGCCAGCCCCCTTTTATGGGGGGCATGATGTCACATAGTATGGAATAGCCCCGACCAGCTTGCTCACCTGGCCTGGCTCCTTCTGAAAATTAACCCTATCCTGGCCAAAGCCAGGACACTTGCATTTACCAGTCAGTTTTGAGCTTTGCTTATTGCACATTTCTTGCTGCCAACCTATTTTTAAAAAGTGAGTGGGTACATGGTCAGGGATAAACAGTACTTATTAAAATACGTAACATGCTGAGGTACTTTTGGAATTGTCTCTTCTTTAAACAGGATGGATTAGGTAACCTCGAGAGGCCTTTTTAATTTTTTTTTTTTTACTTTTTTTCCTGCTGTGTTTTCTACATTCTTCCAGGCTAGAATTTAAGACATGATGATTTTCATTCGTTTTGGTTTTTTTTTGTTTGTTTGGTTCTTTTTTCTGTTTTGTAGGTAATTCCAAAGTTGCATTATTCTTCATGCAGAAACGGCAAAAATTAAATAGCTCCTACTTCAAGGAAAAAATGCCACAAAGTGAAATTGTTATTATACCCCAAAAAATTGCTTTTAGATAAAAGAACCATATCAAAAGTATCACAAAATGAATCCATTCTGTGTTTTGAATTTCTATATACCAGAACTGAAAACATGCTAAAGTGTTTACTTCCAAAATACAGGCAATACCCGTGTCAAAATATTTTTTTAAACTATGAATAAAATTTTGTAGTTTTCTTTTAAATGAAGTAATTATGTGCCCGTATTTCTATAATTCTTTCCACACTTCTGATTTCAACACAATAGGTATTTTAAAATAAATAATAAATTTCTTTATGTTTTAGAATGAATTCCAACTTTGCCAGGAAGAAATAAATTTTCTTAAAGAAAAAATATTGGCTCCAGGAATTAAACTGGCTATATACACTTGTAGCTCTACACTTATGTAACAGGCTTATGTACACTTATGAAATTACAGAAAATACAATTCTGTAATGAATTGGGTGTAAAGTAAAGCAGGCAAGTTCATAGAGTTAGAACAAACACTGATTGCAAAAATCAATAGAAAAAGAAAACATGCTTTTCATGGATGGAAGTTAAATATGTTACAATGCTAGGTACTCAGTTGTGAGCCAGGTAAATCTAAATGTAAATAGTGTCACAGCATGTATATATTTATATTAGATATATAATTGTAGAATTGTTTGGGTTGGAAGGGGCCTTAAAGATCATCTACTTTCAACCCCCTTGCCATAGGCAAGGACACTCTCCACTAGACCAGGTTGCCCAAAGCCCCATCCAACCTGGTTTTAAACACTTACAGGAAGGGGCCACCCACAGCTTCCCTGGTCAACCTGTTCCAGTGCCTCACCACCCTCACAGTAAAGAATTTCTTCCTAATATCTAATCTAAATCCCTGCTCTTTCATTCTGAAGCCATTACCCCTTGTCCTATCACTACACTCCCTGATAAACAGTCCCTCTTCAAATTTCTTGTAGGTCCCTTCAGGTACTGGAAGGCTGCTATAAGGTGTTCCTGGAGCCTTCTCTTCTCCAGGCTGAAGAAGTCCAACTCTCTCAGCCTGTCCTCATAGGAGAGGTGCTCCACCCCTATGATCATCTTTGTGATCACCTCCTTTGGATTTGCTCCAACAACTCTATGCCTTTCTTACATTTGGTGCCCAAGAGCTGAACACAGTACTCCAGGTGAGGTCTCATAGGAGCAGAGTAGAGGATTAGAGTAAATTCCCTTGACCATGCCTTTTTGGATGCAGCCCGGGATACAGTTGGCTTTTGGGGCTGCAAGTGTACAGTGCTCATGTTGAGCTTTTTATCCACCAACATCTCCAAATCCTTCTCTTCAGAGCTGCTCTCAATCCATTCTCCACCCAGCCTATAGTTGTGCTTAGAACTTCACTGACCCATGTGCATGACCTTGCATTTGACCTTGCTGAACTTCATGCAGTTCGCATGGGTCCATCTCTCAAGCCTGTCAAGGTCCTTCTGGATGGCATCCCTTCCCTCCAGCATGGCGACTGCACCACACAGCTTGGTGTCATCAGCAAACTTGCTGAGGGTGCACTTGATCCCACTGTCCATGTTGCTGACAAAGTTGTTAAACAATGCCAGTCTGAATACCAACCCCTGATAAATGTCACTCATCGCTCGTCTGTCTCCACTTGTTTATCAGGCTGTTGACTGCAACTCTTTGAGTGCAGCCATTCAGCCAGTTTCTTATCCACCCAGTGGTCCATCCATCAAATCCATGTGTCTCCAATTTAAAGACAAGGATGTCATGCGGAACAGTGTCAAATGCTTTGCACAAGCCCAGGTAGATGATATCTGTTGCTCTTCCCTTCTCCACGCATGGTGTAAACCCATTGTAGAAGGCCACCGAATTTGTTAGGCAAGATTTGCCCTTAGTGAAGCCTTGTTGGCTGTCAGCAGTCACCTCTTATTTTCTATGTGCCTGAGTATAGTATATAGGAGTATCTGCTCCATGATCATGTTGGGCACAGAGGTGAGACTGATGATCCTGTACTTCCCCAGGTCTTCCTTTTTTCCCTTTTTAAAAACTGAGGTTACATGTGATATGCTATGAGTATGAAAATATATGTTACATTTATACAAACACATATATCTTTATATTTTAAAATACACATATATATAATCTATATTTCAATTTACTTTAAAATATTTCATAAATATAATGACAGATGATTAAGGACTAGTACTTTCAGACAAACAGACAAAGGAAAACAGAAAGCAAAAGAACATTCTGTGAAAAGTCAGGTGCAAAAGTTAATGTTGCCCTTAGGCAATTTAATTTATTCACTCGGTGTTTATGAAGCAGAAGGGTCATGAGAAATTGACCTCGGTGACATTTTGGGTTTGATCTTTTGACAAAGATGAACTGCTTATGAACAGTTTTTCCATTCTGTGATGCAGAAATAGCAATGTCTTTCGGAGAAGCTTTGCTAATTTCAAATTTAAATTAGCACTATTTTTGACAAATATTTGTTCACTATTTTTAATGCAATGAGAGATTTCACTTTCAGCATATTGCCTGTGTGACTGCTTCTGTCTGACTTTTCTTCTACACCTCAAAACTGGGTTTATATTATACTCGTATAAACATAATGTATTTTTCACTCTTATATTTTTAAATTGTTCCATTTAAGTTTCAAAAGTTGTTAATTTCCTTCTTTCAACATTTAGTTATTCCATTCTACTTTTTTTCTACATATCTTGCCTCAAACAAGTCATTCTCTCATGTCGCATAAATTCCAAGACTCTCATTTGTTTATCTTACCAGGTGACTCCACAAGCTGATGCAGTTTATTCAGTGATATACTTGTTTGATGTGAAGAAGTAAATTAGGTTGTCAGTTGTAGTGTCTCTGACTGGAGATATTGACAGTGGTTTCTTGCCAAAGAAAAACTTCTACTTTGAACACACGAAATGCAAATTGACTTTTCAGAAAACATAGTGACATAAAAACAGATTTACCTTTGGAAACAGGGGGAAAGTAGTCTAACACCTGAGGCCTCTCAAAATTTTGATTAATCCTCTCTTTAGCTCCTGTACCAAATCACCTGTATATTGGTCCTTATTCAAAGAAAGGTACAATGCCAACTGTAGTGAATTATACTGTTGATTTAAATGGACTATTCATTGAAGAAAATACTATGTGGTGTAATTTTGGGATTCAGAATTTTAATATTCTTCTAACGATTTCTTATTTATATGCATGTATACTTGAGATAAACACATACACATATACATACACCTTCACACATATATGTACATTAAAATTGAATCAAATATACAGGCTG
Source organism: Psophia crepitans (assembly GCA_013399095.1). Classification (NCBI taxonomy): domain Eukaryota; kingdom Metazoa; phylum Chordata; class Aves; order Gruiformes; family Psophiidae; genus Psophia; species Psophia crepitans. The sequence goes on along the minus strand of VWZZ01007376.1, from coordinate 12,265 downwards.
GACTCTGCTGTCACACCCTCTACTACTTTACTTCAGGAATTTATCTTATACTGCCATAACGAGATGTATGCTTTTCTGCATTACATCTTTTACTTCAGCTTTTTCACTATTTTAGATATGAATTATGTAAGATATTGAGAAGTCTAACAATCCCTAAAGTGCTAATTGTATATTACAACTGAGTCAACATCTATTGTACTGCTAGTTTCTTCTGAGGAAGGTTTGCAATTGTTATGTATACTTTTGATTGAGGGATTAATAAAAATTCAATCATCTATGCATTTTCAGGATCTGAATTTCTGAATATATATTCATACAGGTCAATATCTTTAAGGGCATATTTTTTATGTTTTCTAAACATCATTTGGAAGCTGGAATGAACTATAGACCCTACTGTTCGCAGTTGTGATGGATTTTGGATTTGAAGCTACATGATTAATAGCAGACCTTATTCTGAAAATACTGTCTTCTGCATATTTTTGTTTTCTAGATGCCAATTCTATCTAATCTCACCTAAAGGAGAAAGAAGAGTATCAGGAAATGTATCAAATAATACTAGTGCAAAGTTCTGCGGCTCACAGATATATAATAATGCAAGTGAATTCCTCTCAACAACCAAATACTTTCTTTGATTATATTCAATAACTATTTTACTTAATCACTGAATAAGTGGTACTCAAATGGTTTGCTGTATATTTGTTTGTGAACCACCCAATCACTTATTTCAGTTTAAAAGATACTGCCAAGAGACTTTCATCCAGCTATGCCAATTTTCTGACCTTCAAGGTCAGTACATAGCCTACACTTGTTGAACTTGCTTATTGAATGTACCATAAAGTCGTATTGCTCTGGTACATCGACGTAAATTTGGATTTATGCCAGAATGACTCAAACCAATATACAGCATCTTCAGATTAAATTACTTTTTTTTTTTTTAATAAATGGGAATTAGTTGCTGAAGCTTCATATCTGCCTGCACACATAGTGTTATTATAATAAAATATAATCATAACAACAAGTGACACTGGAGAAAATTATGAAAACCCCCAAACCCAAAAAACACACAAAACCCCCCTGCCAGTCTTAAAGTTCCTCTTAAATAGAAAAAAGAAGGAAAAAAAACCAACAACAAAAAACCCACAAAACCCAACCAAACAAAAAACTCCCCACAAACCTTAAAAAAAGAAAGAAGAAAAAAAGAAAAAAAAGCACCAGCTAGGGCATTGACTTTTGTATTTTTCCAGAGATGTAGGAATATGTGGAGTAGGTGGGCTAAATTGCCCCAGTTAGTCCAAAGTGAGAAATTAATGGAGTAACAACCATATATATGTATACAAAGAAAAGAGAGATCTATAACTTACTGTTTTCCTATATAAGGTAATATCTGACAAATTATATCATATGATATAAAGGCATACTGTATTTTTGAAGCATGTGTTAAATGCAGAATTATGCAGAAGGGACTGTAAGATGCTTTCAGTTTATGAAGAGATACAGTCAAGTTCCACATTGCAGCATTTTGCTCCCTTTGCTTCGATTGCCACAATCCTCAGCGTATGTACAGTCATGGCACTTTCATGTCATACACTAAATCACTATTGGAAAAGAATGCTGGTGACTTAACACTGCAAGTGAGGTAGGAAGTCCACAGAACAATACATCTGATGGATGTAATTTCACAATTTTGGTCTTAAAGAACTGGCATCTTGCAGAATGTGTGTGATGTTGAGGTCACATAAGGTTGTGACTTCCATTGGACTCAACAGAGCGGATTTATCCCCCTCTGAGAGTCTGGCCTCAATCTCATTTTTAGTAAAAGCCCTTAGAAATAAGGTAGATTCACTTCCAGTGACTTTATGGTGATAAAAGCTAAATGTTGATCACAGTGTAGTAAATTAGAGTTGTTTAAACAGTAGAAAAAACATTCCTCCATACTATAGAATAATTTACTCTGCTTATTTTAGTCTCTTGTTATCATCTCCTCTTTAAAGCTGTCAGATAGGAGTAGGGGGTGGGAAGGTTGAGAATAGTGTTTCTTTTTCATTTCAGCAAGGTTTTTCAATCTAGAATTGATTTCACATTTTAAAGTTCACTTGTATCTGAGCAGAACAAAAACAATTTACAAATAGTAGAAGTCTGAATCTTTCAAAATGAGATCTGTTTACTCTGGTACATGCAGTCATTCATCCATACTGACTTCACTGTATCAGCACAAACTGCACAGACTGGTACTAAGAAATGGGTAAATATTACTGTATAAAAAAGTGTTGCATTTAATAGTGCATGTTATGAAACTGTTATTCTGTAGTAGATGGCTTGGTATCATGTAAAGCAATGTTTTCCCTAATTCCCAGTTTCATCTGATGATTTCTTTGACAGCTAGGAAAAATATTAATTCTTCCTGTTACATAAAATCCAAGAAATTTGAAGATGGTAGCGTTCCACATCCAGAAACTTAAGCTTTCTGTTCATCTTGACTTTGAAAAACATCATGTTAAAGAGATGCAAGTGTGAGTAAACTCTTCATCCTATGAGATACATAATGAGTCAAATGTCATTTTGCATGGATGTGACTCTCTCTTTTAGAAGGAAAATAGTCTTGAGCAATGTAGAATGAAACCATCTTTCTGTACTTAATCTATGACTGAAGAAGAAAGCCCAAGACTGAATAAGTTTAGCTTTGCAGACTTAACCTAAATCAACAGGAAACATGATGGAATTTCCATCCAATATCTCTTTCTAGTCATGCCCTCTTTACAGCAGTTCAGGGTGGTAAAACACAAATAAAAGAAAACCATTATTTATTGGTCTCCGTATCTGCAGTCAGTGAAATTATCTATGTGTGTATATATATATAATGAATTGAACAAAACCATGACCAAATATTCATTTAAATGAGCTCCTTGGACATAAGAATGACACTCATACTCTGAAATCACAAACTTATATGAGATCCCCATGAGAATATTCTCATCAATGTATGTCTCCCTCAGAACAGAATTCAATCTCTTTTACCCTGCCTCCATCCCCTTTTCGTCTTTTCAGAACTATCTTCTTTGAGAACCTAGAACTATCTTCCACATTTTTTTCACGGACAGTTTAATTCCATTTGGTATTCTATTATTTCTATCCTTGAAATTATTTTTCTTGTTTCTTGACAAAAATGACATCTTAAATAGATAGAAAAAAAATCTCAAATAATGAGCATTACCATCTGCTTTGTTAGGGTAAAAAAGCACAGTTATTTTGGCTATCCATCTCATGGTCATTTCTCAGTATTTATTCCAATTGTTAGGAATTGTTAGGATTTTTGTTTGTTTGTTTGTGGGTTTAGTGGTTTGGTTTGTTTTGTTTTGTTTTTCCGAATAGTAACTTATCAGTTGTGTAACATAAACAGTTTTGCAACATAAACAGTTTCAGAGTTGACAAGTCAGAGTGATTATCATTTGAGCTGGGCGATCAGCAGAAGATCACGAAGTTAATTTAGATAACCGTGCAAGAGAAGGGAGGTCAAGTCTTAGATTTTGTCCATGAGATCTGCATGATGTCATATTTGCAACATGTGTATTGCTTAATTTTTCTGTGCTTACTGTGTATAATATGATGTAGGAAAGGATGAGAAGATTAACATTTGGTTGAAAGATTACTTTTTGGATAAACCATTCAAAAAGTACAAGGCAATTTCCTTGTGATCTTTTGAAAACTTCAAGCATTTGCCTGGAAATAAGCTGGGTCAACAGGGAAAAGTTAGCTATGGGAAACAGAATAATTAAAAGACTGAAGCAGAAGAAGAAGAGGAAGTTTTAAGGTGAACCTGTAAGAGTGTTTTCCAGCTCATGAAGAAGGAAGCACGGTGAATAAATTCTCCTCTCCCTATTAGGTGTCCACTTTCCTTTGATACTGCTCTTGACGATACAGTGATCAAGGTTTGCAGTAATGTATGTTCTGAGAAACTTACACAATAGCATTATCACTTTTTGTATTCATTTGATCATTTATGAAAGGAAAAGTGAAAACATTTTTGCACTAGCTGACACTTCCTTTTAGAAGGCAGCTGGATGGATAGAGTCATCATTTCAAACATAGGAGTTTTATATAGATTGGTAATATAGTTTACAATTTTTCAGAAAATTACATGAAAATGTCGTTATAAATGAGCCATACTACTTAAATATGCACATATTGCTGTAATGAATTTCAGTAATGAGAGCTGTGGATTTTTTCTTAAAAAAACACAGTTATAAGACTGTTAAAAATACATTTAAATGTTGTAATAAGAATACCACTCATCTCTTTCCATGGTGTAATTTGTGAAAATCTTCCATTAACATTTGACAATCCTCTGTTCACTCTCTTTGTAGTTAATAGATATAGTGTACTCAATTTCTTGCCCTCTGAGGAAGTACTGGCATTGTGTTCTGACCTATAATCTACACATAAGGGTTCAGTAGCTTTTTAGGAATGTTCATGGAGACTTTATTAATCTCTAATAAACTCAGTTCTTCCACTTCATTTCATGGCTGACTATAACAGTATTTGCTTCCAAGACTAATTATAGAAGGCAGAGCAGAACAGTCAAAATTATGCCTCTGGCATAATTACAATGGACTTTGTTTATCTGCATGCTTTTAAACACCATCCAACTATGCAATACTTTCCTTTTGTTCTGGCTATTTGTTTTTGAGAAATGACATTTAAATTGCTGAAAGAAAAATACTAAAGAGAGATAGCAAGCACAATTTAAATCTGATTATAAGAGCAACTAATGCTCCAATTTAGAGAATAGTTAAAAAAAAGAGCCAAACCCCCCCCCCCCAAAAAAACAGAAAAAAGAAAAAGAAAAAATAAGAACCAAAACAAACAGAAAAAAAACCTGAAAAAAATGGAGATAGTAACAAAGTCCTCTATACAGAGGTTATTTGAAAGCCATTTTTCTTACTTGGTGTCTTGTCTGTGTTTTGTGATTAGTTTACTACTGTTAGATCCTGAGTGTATCTCTAAAAACCTTGTGGCTTCCTTTTTAATACAAATCTCTTTTATATGTAATATTTACAGGACAGAAAGTATAAATGCACTCTTCAGAGGATACTGCAGAAAGCAAATGGAGTATTAAAATGCTTAACCTCTTCCATTTACGCTATGGAGAAAGGAAATAAAGTATGGGTCTAAGGGGCACTGTAACAATAAAATAATGGAAATAGCAGTCCTAGTATATTTCTGCAGTAGAAATTAAACACCTGGGACATCATCTGAGCAGATGTGGTAAGTCTTAATTCTTCAGTAAGAGCAAGTATTGTATAAAGTCTTATTCATATATGTAATTCCAGTCTGTGCTCTTCTTCAAACAATGTAAACGATTGTGTTTATGCTTCTCTCAGTTTCCAAGCACCTAAAATGAGAAAATAACAAGGTATCTTCACTTATTCAAGTACATAAACCACTTTACTATCCTAACACTAAAGATGTGATGTGTTTATTATATTATTCATTAATTATGAATACTTTGGAGCATCAAGCACATATACATTCTATATAATGCATAATTCATGAGGGAATAAACAAGACTCAAATACACAGAAAGGGCTCGCTTTCTCTTCTGTTTCTTTAATCCACTAATTCAAAGATAGAGAATTTATCTGTGATCAGGGATTCTAATGCAAACTCCAACTTGTGGGTTTTGCAGCTGTCCTAGAGGGGCTTGGAATACATAAAGTAACACCACCATCACTTTGCATTTTGTAGCACCTTTTATCTGAAGATCTCAAAGTTTTTTTCAACTTGAACGAAACACACCTTACAACAGCAAATGGTATACATAAGGGACGTACAGGAATTTGTTCAATCCCCCATTCTCCATTGAAGTCAGTCTCACTGCTCTTTAAACATTTGTGGCAGCACTGTAGCAAAGTTTGACGGGCTGCAGACCTCCCTCTCCTCTCCCCTGTACTCCAGTTTTACAACATTTTCAATTAAAGCTGCTGGAATTCAAATAGACATCATGCAACTGAGTGGCAATTTGTGTAAAACACTAGGATTAGTGCCCTTAGCTGATGAGAAGTGTCATGAAATCTGAATTAACAGATATGGCTAGAAACCCAGTTTCATGGTTTTGCTAAAAGAAATGAAAACCGATTCATCCAGGAAAGCAAATTAATTGAAAATTGTGCTACACTGTGCCAGCCAGAGATGCTGAATTCCTGTGGGACTGGAAACAGTGTAGGAGGTCAGCAAAATTTCCGATACCTCAGGCAAACTGAACATTTGTTTATTACAATTCAGACTTTTCACAAAAGCAAATCATCTTCACATATGTAGATGGCTATTTGAACTTTGTCCATATAAGCACGATGACCACAAGTTAGCCGTTCAGATACATATTTTTTAAAGAAATTAACTACCTAACTAACTATTTTGGAGGCATTTCTTTGCCATAATGCTAAGACATACAGATAGGTTATCATGGTTAAGAATGATCATGTATCTTTCTGAAGGCCACATATTTGAATTCGGATAAAAGATAAAACATTGTTTTAACCATCTTGAAAGTAAACACCTCATAAAAACCTTTCATTACCTTCCATGTCAGTATTATAATGCTCCAGAAGGACAATTTTTTCTCCCCGACTTGTCACTTTTCTATCAGATTTATTGAGATCATGTCCAAATACTGAGAATGTTATGCACACATCACAGAGTTAGGTCTGAGGGAGCTGGCAAACCAATGTGACACAGTGTATTATTATGAAGAGATGCTAACTTAGATTCTGGAAACAGGGTAACCAGGTGAATGTCTTAGCAGTGTTAATAAGATGACAGTTTAAATCATTTAATACTAAACTGTGAAACTTGGTAGTTTGGCGCTTTCTGCAATATAGGCCTGACCAATTTATTTTTCTTGATTCAAGGAGTTGTCCTGGTTTCATATGAGAGAGTTAATTTTCTTCAAGAAAGCCAGTATGGGGCTGCATTTGGGTTTGTGCTGGGGGCAGCGCTGATAGTGCAGAGATGTTTTTGCTGTTGCTGAGCGATGCTCACACAGAGCCAAGGCCTTTGCTGCTTCTCGCACCGCCCCGCCGGCGGGATGGCTGGGGGTGTGCGGGGAGTTGGGAGGGGACAGACAGGGCAGCTGACCCCAACTGACCAAAGGGACATTCCATACCATATGACGTCATGCTCAGTTTATAAGGGCCTTGGGGGGAAGAAGAAGGAGGGACAGCGGCGTTCGGAGTGATGGCGTTTGTCTTCCCAAGGAACCATTATGCGTGACAGAGCCCTGCTGTCCTGGGGATGGCTGAACCCCTGCCTGCCATGGGGAGAGGGGAATGAATTCCTTGTTTTGCTTTGCTTGTGTCTGCAGCTTTTGCTTCACTGATTAAACTCTTGTATCTGAACCCACGAGTTTTCTCACTTTCACTCTTCTGATTCTCTTCCTGTTTCGGATGAGGGGGACTGAGCGAGCGTCTGTGTGGTGCCCAGCCGATGGCTGGGGTAAAACCACGACAGGAGTGTAATATAAAATTTTGCCATTGCTATCCTTCTACAAATCCACTATTAACACTTACTGATCTTAGCACTGAAATGTTATTATAAGCAAAGGCTACTGCAATGTTATCTGTTAGACACCACTGCGTCATTAATTATTCTATACTAACTTATTACCACTGGTTCACAAATCATTACACTATGAGGACATGAAATGGATGCAAATAACAAGGGAAAATAAAAATAATTGTATTTTTTTTCTGGTTTAATGTCTGTGAATTGTTTTGGGTTTTTTTTGGTAAAAATACAGCACTATCCAGTTTTGTTATTAAGAGTTGCTATAGATTCTTTTAAAAATAAAATTTACTATTTTTTATCAATGTATAATATGCCTTATAGAAACCACTGCTCTTGAGTAGAACCACTGTCTTTTAAAGACTGCAGTTTCTAAGTCTCATGCTCACAGTTTTTAACAATCACTGAAAGAAATATTAAACCAATGTTTCATTCAGACTTTTAGTTAGGTAGTGTACTTAAAATTGTAGTTTTCAATAGTCTCTTTTGACAGATGATGTAAACAGTCAACCAGTCATAATAGAACTACATATGCTTGATCAATCTCTCCAGCAGCCACGTGGATTTTCAGATCTTCTTTGAGACATTGTCGTGGTTTTACTCTAGCCGTTGGCTGGGCACCACATAAATGCTCGCTCAGTCCCCCTCATTGGAAAAGAGGGAGAGAATCAGAAGAGCAAAAGTGAGAAAACTCGTGGGTTCAGATACAAGAGTTTAATAAGTGAAGCAAAAGCCGCGTGCACAAGCAAAGCAAAACAAGGAATTCATTCACCGCTCCCCACGGCAGGCAGGGATTCAGCCATCCCCAGGACAGCAGGGCTTCATCACGCGAAATGGTTCCTTGGGAAGACAAATGCCATCACTCCGAACGCTGCTGCCCCCCCTTCTTCTTCCTCCCAAGCCCCTTATAAACCGAGCATGACGTCATTATGGTGTGGAATACCCCTTTGGTCAGTTTGGGTCAGGTGTTCTGTCTGTCCCCTCCCAACTCCTTGTGCACCCCCCGCCATCCCACCGGCGGGGCGGTGCGAGAAGCCGAAAAGTCCTTGGCTCTGTGTAAACATCGCCCAACAACAGCAAAAACATCTCCACTATCAGCGCTGCTTCCAGCACAAATCCAAAACACAGCTCCATACTGACTTTCTTGAAGAAAATTAACTCTCTCTCAGCTGAAACCAGGACAGACATGAATTTTATTCTTGCCAGGGTGAGAACAACCTGGTCTAACTTCATAGATGACCCTGCTTTGAACTAGGGACCTGCTGAGGTCCCTTCCAAACCAGATTAAACCCAACCAATATGATTCTATAACTCTAAAGTAGAGCCATTTGTCTGGTTTTACTAAGTTATGGGATTCACATTTATTAACCTTTTGAGTAAAAGACCCATCAGACCTAATGTTCCTCATCTTGTGCCTTCAAGGAAGTGACTGCGGTATGCAATCTCCTAGTTAAAATAAACAAACAAACACACAAACAAACAAATACCACAAAACTCCAAAATAATAATAACCCCCCCACACCAGATTCCAAATGTGCAATCACATTTTAAATTTCAATATAATCTAGGGAAGTTATTTCAAGAATGAGAAAATTATTATAGAGCAGACTGTATATGCCTAGTCAAAATAAACAACTCAGTCTTTAATTTACTTCACAGAAATAGCTTTCCTCTAGTGTTAACGTGGTTCTTTGTCCTGATGTGTCTTGCTTGAAGAAAGGTTTTACAGGTTTCTCAGTACCACTGTTCATTTGAGATTAGTGTGAAGGAGGTCTCATTTTTTATTTTGATTTTGCAGCTTCTAGTGACCTTCATGCAATCTCTTTAAAATTATTTTTCTAACACCTTCGGGATAACTAATCTGGTTCTTGAAAGGAAAATCCCTCTGGCAGCAAAGTCTCCATTCTGAATTGGTTACAATTGCTGCACTGGCCACACTGTGCTAACAGCTTTAATCACTTTCCTAGGGGTCTTGTCTTGGATCATAACTTTGATAATCATTGCCAGGCTTGGATTTACTGGATAGAACTAAAACTGTCCCCATTATGTGGCTTATATTCTCTACACTGTGCATCATCACTACGCTTCACGGGGAAGTATCATTCTGTGAGTTTTCACGTTTCATCTGAGATCATGCAGCGTTATTAAACCCATTTGGAATGTATGGCATTTAGCTTTGTATTTTACCAGGCTTCACTATGTTATCAACTATGTCTTCTTCAACAAAGATTGTCCTAGGTATTTATTCAGATGTCAGATAACCTATGTGTATAAAAAAGTATAGGTTCACAAGAGGAAAGAGAACAGATACATTTTTGGCAATGGTAATAATGAGTTTGGGACAAATGTGTGCTGAGTGACCATCAATAAAGATATAGGTCAATCTGTATCACTTTTAAATTAGACAAATGCCTCTATGTTCAGGGTTTCAATATTCCTGTAGTTACTTTTTTTAAGTTCAGGAATAATATTCTCTGGCCCTGCATTGTTTTGAGGCAATTCTCGTTAGTTCTCTGAAAACCACCTTTAAAGCACATTATTTTTAGCCTGCTTTCCTGAGGATATGAAGCTGTTCCCGTGCTGCCTCTGTCAGCAGATGTATGTTGATCTTTTGCCCACCATAAATTTTTTCAACGAAGCACAAGAAAGGAGTAGAGATTTCACAAATATTGTGCTTCATGAAAACAGATAAGCTGTTAGATGACAAAGGTTCTGCTATTGCACTGGACACTTGTTTATCCCCATAATATGTCAGCGAATCCCTATAGGTGAACGACATCACAAATTTTCCAATGAAGATATTAAATAAATCTCATTGTCAATGGAAAAATCTGTAAATTACATAGAAAACTACAGGGAATGAGGTTTCATTAATTCTCTTGATAGATCTGCTACATATATATTTGCTACTATAGTATCTTAGGACTAGTGCTTTTTTAAAAAAAGTTACTCAAATATGTTAAGAAGTATGTTCTAAAGACAGCAGATATCTTTGAATAGTAGCACCCTCAGACAGGTGATCTGGCAGCTGTATTTAGCATGATCTTTCCCTAACAGTTTGACACTCAAGCCATCTTCTGTTCTTTCAGAAATCAGAGGAAGGTTGGAAAATTATTCCCCATCTCTACTTTACCTGAAAGATTATTTTTTTCCAAATTTATTTCAGTTATTTTTAACCTTTCACTCTACAAGGGGCATCATGTTGAAGACATAATGAGCTTTTATAAAAATTAGGCTATTTCTCTAGAATGATTATATATTCTTTTCCATTTGACTATTTACTCATATGTACATTCAATTATTTTCAGTGCAAGAGAACATACAACACTATATTCTCTGGAATTATCTATTTACTTTCTCTATTGATAGCTTTTATTTTAGAGATACTAATGATGTTTCTGACACTGACTGCAGGACAGCATCCAGTTTAAACTAAACAATGCCCAGCTTGTTTTCATCTTGATATTCTCTTCCTCTTCTGTTGTAGCTCTCAGCCAATTTTCCCAAAACGGAGAAATTCAGATCTGTGAGGAGTTCTCCTATCTCTGTCTTTGTTTACACTGTGCACACTGCTGCTGCCTTTAAACTTTGGGAAAGTAAAGTACCCCAGTGCATTCTGTGGAGGATGGGTTTTTTTGCTTGAATTCATTGTCATAGTATAAGTATCTGTATGTACTGTTTTCTGCCCATGCGTTCAAACTTAGCTTGGCTGTCTGCCTCCAGCTCTTCTTCATATGATACTTGAAATCTTGTTGTTAAACTAAGAGAGAGTTGTCTGCTGCCCATAGACCCTGGAAGGACCTGAGAGACGTTCCTTCCTTGACAAAGTCTAGTCATTAATTCTGTGTCTAACAGAATTGTCTTTCTTGGTCTTATTTTTGTCCTGGACTCCACTCCTGATGTGCTCCTTCCTAGAGAATGAATCACATTTTTTTACTGGATCTGGTTCAGTGAAATGAGATTTCAGTGATGCACTGTATTTCTATACTGAGTCCATACATGTACAGAGCCTTGGCAGACATGGACTTTTGAGGCCTGTCTCCTATGCAGGTCAACTGCACTTTGTGACACTGAATGTGGGTTTTATTAGAATCATAGAATCATATAATCATAGAATCTTTAAGATTGGAAAAGACCTCTAAGATCATCAAGTCCAACTGTCAACCCAAGACTACCATGTCTACTAACCCTTGTCGCAAACTGCCATGTCTACACACCTTTTGAACACCTCCAGGGATGGTGACTTGATCACTTTCTGGGCAGCCTATTGCAATGCCTGACCACTCTTTCAGTGAAGAAATTTGTCTTAGGATCCAGTCTAAACCTCCCTTGGCACAACTTGAAGTCACTTCCTCTTGTCCTGTCACTTGTTGCTTTGGAGAAGAGACCAGCATCCACCTGGCTACAACCTCCTTTCAGGTGGTTGTAGAGATCAGTAGGACCTCCCCGGAGCTTCCTCTTCTCCAGACTAAACAATCCCAGTTCCCTCATACACTCCTAAAAGACTTGTGCTCCAGATCCTTCATCAGCTTCGTTGCCCTTCTCTGGAGACGCTCCAACATCAAAATGTCTTGTAGTGAGGGGCCCAAAACTATACACAACACTCGAGGTGCGGCCTCACCAGAGCTGAGTACAGGGGGACAATCACTTCCCTAGTTCTGCTGGCCACAATTTTCTTGATGCAAGCCAGGATAGAATAGAATAGAAT
>VWZZ01007375.1:297514-385225 GCA_013399095.1 Psophia crepitans | reverse complement strand
GGGGCTGGGGCCGAACCGCGACAGGGCTGTAAGAGCAAGCCATCGTTATAGGCTATACTATTGGATCTCTTTGAAACTCTTGTCTGAGTGTGCATCTGTATTTTATTGTTATTTTATACAATTACTGTTAAGTTAAATTATTAATTTCACCTAGGTTATTACAGTATATAAAATGTTCTTTTTTCATTATAGCATCTCTCTTAATGGAAGAAATAAAAATGCAATTTATTATGCATGACATTTTCCTAAACTTTTCTTCTAGACTAATCTCACCATGTGGAAATGATATCAAGAAAATGAGCCATACTCTGGTAGTAGGATGTGTCCCATGACTTCCTTCTATAACAATACTCTAAACTTACGTAAAATTGCGGTTTTATGTGCTATAAGTAGGCATTTGTATGCAATGATGCTACACTACCTTAACATTTCTGGACTGAAAAAATAAAGACTTATGCACCTAGAAATACATGGCAGAGGATGGCAAAAATTTATGTTGTGTAAATTTGAAGAATTCATCATTATTTCAGTTGGTTATTGTTTCCCAGTAGCAATCTTTTTAGTTTTTTAGAAGACTTGGGTGCTCTCGTGTTAGAGATCATATAGGTTAGCAAACAATATTTTGTCTGATTAGTGTCAAAGGAGTGCATGTTAATTATTTTAGTTCATTGCCTATAACTATTGTGCCAATTGTGGGGGAAATTAGTGGAAAGTAATTTTCAGTGAATATTCTATGGTCCGATCATGACAGTGTGAATCACAGTATGTCATTGATATCCTATCCTGAGGAAGATATGTGCACTGATTATCATAAAATATCCCATTAGAGACAGGAGGCAATGAGATAAAACCATCTGCTCTGTGTATGTGTGTATACAGACACACACACACACATATAGATATATTTATAAAAAGAAAATCTCCTTTGACCTTTCAGAAGGTTAGCTTAATTTAGTAGAAATATTTCTAGTGAAATGGGGTTTTTTGGTCTGGGACTGTAGACTGATTCAGCAAGTTTTCTGGATGACTAACTGCATCTCTAGATGCAAATATGTCTGTGGTGGAATTTCACTGGGACATTTCCATCTTAGGTTCTTGAATCCCACCTCTGAAGAGGAAAGAAGTGCAAGAGAAGTAGTAGCCCCAAGGGGAAAAGTAATGCTTTATTGATTTTGTATAAAAGTTATACATAATATATAAAAATCAATATATTTATTAAAGTGTTATTTTGCATATTATTTTTAAAGAAAAAACTATGAAATTTTTTTTTTTTTTTACTTTCTCCACATCTCCAGATTTCTAAAATGAACTGTCATGGGCTTTCTTATGAATATTGTACACTTTTTGCCTGGATTAAGATCTCTCTCACCCTTGTTAGCTGTCTGGGGGAGCTGCTGCTTAGCTTCTCTTTCCCCACTGCCTCCCTTCTAGGATAAGTTCAGAAACCCGTTCTTTGTCCCTCAGATTTGTGCGTTAACCAGACCAGCAGATATGTTAGCTTTCAACCTTCTGTTTTTCCTAAATCTGAGTTAAACAGCACACAGAGGATAAAAGATACCTGATTTTCTTTGGAAGGATTCACTCTATTGTTGAACTTGTTCATTCAGGTCTGGCTTCATGTGACTTTAAAGGCTGCTTTTTTTTTTTTTTTTTTAAAAAAGTAACTTTTGTTTCACTGTTACAGGGATGACATGGTGCATTTGCTAGAAAGCCCTTCAAAGGCTTTGACTTAAATAAGCTGTAATACTGCGTCAGAAACACTTACTGAAGTCTGAAAAGATTTTTTGCACCCTCTCCTGTGTTCCAGTCTCCACTTGCTTGCTTTGCTCTTTCCTAGTCACTGTTGCTTTTGACTTTTTTTTTTCCACTCCTTATTTTGAAAATGCTGAGCAGAGGAAAATTAAAATCCAGACATCTCTTATTCACGGTCCTTAGGACTGTTTCCAGTGCTGGTGGGCTGATGTTACAGGGAAAATTTACTTCCCCCTATTTCCCTCCTCCTTTGCTAATATTGAGAACTAAAAAAAAAAGATTTACTTTAGCAGTGTGATACCATGCCTAGGAGGAAAATACCTTAGCTCAGATACTTTTTCAAAAGCTGAATACATCAAAGTGCATTTCAGTGATCTGATTCCCTCTTGATGCTAATGAACTAAGAGAAGCTTTATCCTGACAGACAGTGCTTAACTGCCTGCTGTCCTTTCAAAATTGTTGCTCTGTCCGACTTCTACAGCTGCCTTCAGGCTGTCTGTGGAAGTTCACAGAGTATAATTGTTTGGGTCATATATTTGCCTTCAGTTTACAAAAGAGGCTAAGTAATCTGAGAATTTCCATAGCATGCCTGCTGACTTTAATAATCTATTAAAGATTTCAGGTAGTCTGTGCTTTACCTTAATTTTCTGCTCTAATAAGAAGAAAAAGTCAATACTATCATGAATTTGCAATGGAAAGTGGAGTGAATAATGTGTTGGTGAGGCAGAAGTCAGGACTACTAGCAGAGGGAAAAATAACGCCTAATTTTTTCAGACGATGTGACTGAGTAACTAGAATGATGCTCTGGGGTCAGGAAGATTGGCTGTGCTTCCCTGAATATGCCCTACAGGACCAGCTGTCCAAAACTCTGAAGGCTGAGCTGTAAGCATCTTTCATTAGGCACTAAAAGTCCTGGAGCCATTGGACACTTAAGACTTGACCTTTCTGAATTATGGTTTGCTCTCTGTTCATAGAGAATAGCTTCACACTTCTGTTAAAATACACTAAGAACAATGGATTAAAAACATCCTAACGCATGATTGCTAGCTTCTTTCATTTTAAGGAAGGTAAAGTGTGATCCTGGAATAAAGAGAAGCTTCAAGTCAAATTGATTTAGCTTGCCTGCGTCTGGCCTTGCAGAAACACAGCATATAAATAGCTGTAGCAGAAATATGCCACTGGGGAGCCATGGCTTGATGGCAGGTATTTCTTGAGAGTCTTTGTTCATTCAACAGCTCCTCTCAATTTGAGAGCCTGTTGGTAAGTTGCTTTCCTCCAGGTCTGTGTTTGATTTCTGCAGCAAATGTGGTGTTTGTGATGCCCTCATTGGTTGGGATGAAGACCTAGGGACAGCAGAGCTTAACATGGGAAACAGACATCTCATGCTGAAGATATAATCACTTGGATATTTTTAAGTAGTACTGGCCACACGTTCACAACTGGAAACTTTCCATCCTGAGGAAAACAGCCAATGTGCTGGAAGCTTCCAAACAGACCTCTCCTGCTAGCATTTAGCTTAAAGAGGTTTTTACTAGGAACACATCACAGATAAGCACCTATGGCTAACGCGTGCTGAGAGATCAAAAAGCATCTTGTTTGGGTTTTTCAGTGACTGAGCTTTTGTAAGTATCAGCTATAGTGAGTGACCAGAGTTACGTAGTTGTATTGAGATTTTTCAGGCCAAATGAGATCGGGGGTGCATCATCTAAATTCCTGCTTACCAGGTTAATCTACAATTAAGAGAATGTCCAGGGCAATCCACCTCTGCTGTATAAATACTAATTATTGCCAATGTTTTTACAGCAGCTAAATTCTACTCTGTCCTAATTCAGACACCTTCTTTCACTGTCTCACAATCTCCTCTTCAGTCTCCATTCTTCTGAGTCTTGTGCAATATTCTTAAAATCGATTTCTGCAGTTATAAACCATTTTAATATTACCTTGGGGCGGGAAGTAGGTGGTATGATTATTTGTCAAGGAGCAAAATCTTACTGCGTAAAAGTAAGCTGTATTTTAATATCCAGCAACACTAGCTTATATTATATGTTCTTGCAATGGAAGTTTTATCAATTAACAAGCTTTCTACTCTTTACCTGGAAACATAAATGCTGAATCTTCTTTCCTTCTGTTTGTTCTAAGATGTTCCTCACAGAAAGGCTTGGACCAGCCTGAGCTTCTCAAAAATGGAAACAGTCCAATCAGCAGATCCAGTTTTCAAAATAATTCAATTGGATGAGTGCCCTTGGGGAAAATAGTTCTTGGGCCCGCAGCTGCCCAAAGATTAGCTGTAGCTGGATAGGTAAACATACAGCTCCAGAGTTGGCACAAAAGATTATAAAATGCTTTTTAAATGCAAATTTTTTTTTATGAAATCAACAGAAACATCATCAGTCATCATGACAAATTCTAGATTATGGGCTTTGAAAAGTTAATCTTGCTTATTAAAATGATAAATCCAGAGGAACATGGAACTTGTCATATGGGAATAGGCTCATTTCTCCGGTTGGTTTAGTATCTTGCGTCAAAGCATATTGTCAGATACTATAAACCTGTTGTGCTTGGCCTCATCTTGCCAAACAAGTTTATTGAACGCCCTCTAGTGTGAAGGTGTCTCAAACATCTTTGGAGACTTCTCTGTCTTGGAGAGGACTAAAGACTTGGCTCTGCTTATGCTGCCTCTAGGCGTTCATCCTGCTGAAATCCACCAGCAACACTTGCCTCAATGTAACTTCTACCCCTTGATTGAGACCTGCCCACTAAACATATGTCCCTGTTAGACATGACAGGACGCGCATGTCTTAGCTGACTGGACCATATGGAGTTGCCTGTTCTTTGCAAAGAACACTGCACAGTCAGGCATGCAATCCATGCAGCGCAAGGCTGGTCTGGAGCACGGCCCCAGCCTTCCTTACAGGGTCCAGGGTGACAACAGTTCCTACTGTGGACCTTTTGTATATTTGTGGCGGATTAAAAGCTTTTATTGTTGCTTACAGCCTTGTACTATCCTACAGTTAATTCAAGGTGCTGTCAGCATATGACAGTTGCACCCAGCTGTGAAGACTATCTAAAAACTATGTGGCACTCCCACAAGTTTATAATAAAATTCTCCTTTCTTCCTTTACACAACCATAGACTGTTGCTTCTAATCCTTTACTTTTTCCTTTCACCTTTTGCTGCTCAAAACTTCTGTTTCATCATAGCCCAGCTTTGCTGTGTGGAGATGTTCTTGCGGCTGCTGGTGGCTCCTGCATCAGCCCCTCTAGGCTTTGTCCTGTTTGATTCCAATACTGCTGTTTGCTACTCCAAGATTGTGACCCAAAGTTTTGGGTCTTAAATGGTGCCTTGGAGCCATGTAATGTGAAGAGCACCAATGGCCAAGCAGAATCAGTTAGAAGAACAGAAAACTTAAGCGTGGCTGGGAGAAAGGCTGTGCAAGTGAAAACTATGAGCTTTGAATGGAGGTTGGACTTGGTTCTTCTTCATGATGACCTGAATATTTTTTCTTTGTTTTGTAGTATTTATAAAACATTAGATGTTATTGAGGGACAATGTTCCTAGCTCTGAGAAGTGCTGAATACAGCCCTTAAACCACTGATGAGCTCTGACTAGCTAAGACTTGATCAGAGAGGAAGAGCTGCTGCTTCTTGCCATCACTTTTGCTTGTTATTTGCATCTGAAATAGGACTCATTAAAATAAAATGAAAATGTTTATGGGAAAGGATGTGGATGTTAGAGTGGGGTTTTTGACACAAACTTGACATGTATGTGCTCTGGAGGGGGTGGGGGAATGAAGGGTGCCATGGATTTTTCTGTTGGGATGTGTTTGCCTTCCAACAGTTTTATTTCCAGTACTTAATTCTCCAGGATTGTTTAGGATAATGTGAAGCAGATCAGCCCATACAGAGTGTAAGAAAATGAAAGTAATCCCAAAATATCTGCCAAAGACCTTTTAATCCTAATTAAAACTGAAGGAGGAAAGAGAAGGCATTAAATACACTTTATAGTCTTGACTTATTCCCTATCAAGCGAGATTTTTTTTTTTCCATTCCAGAATGCCCCTGCTTAATTTCTAATCAGCCTTTCAGCCTTCACCATGAGTGACAGGGCATGGAGGAGAATGTCTGACAGTGTCTTGGGAGAATTTATTTAAGGTTCTTCTGAGCTGTAAAAAGGATTTGTCATTGTCAATATCGGCGACGTGGCTGATCAGCATCCTGGTCAGTCTTGTCATCAGGAAGGAAATAGTGCACACGTACGTGACAGACACAGAAATTACTTCACAGATAAATTGTACTCATTCTAGCTATCTGTGTCTGTGTGTATACTCACTGTTGTTTCACTAATTCTTGGGAAAATAAAAATAAGAACCACCATTCAATTTACTCTTTAATTTACTTCACTGAGCACTTGGGAGACAAGCCTGTGAGGGGGGAGCATGCTGGCCTGGGGAAAAGGAATGCAGCGCTCATTCCCAAGCTATCCTCTTTTACGCGCTGTGAAATTTCATCAGGTAATTTCAGGAGCCCCAAAAGAAACTGTGATAAGTGAGCCTCTCATGAGAAGAGGTTTGGGATCTGCAAAGCATCCAGAATTCCAGGGGCTTATCTGAGCTTATCAGTGGTAGCTGGCACTCTTTGATCTGCCAAATGAGCCAGGAATGGCTTTGAAACAGGTGTCTGTGTAAGGTTTTCCACTGCATTATGATTCTGGTCAGCTTCACTTCAGGCTTTCACTGCACTTCCAATTTGATCTAAAAATACTTTTAGCTGATGTGTGCTATAAACCACTCAGTTGTGGGTGAGGTGGTACTGTCTTTCCTAATTGCAAGACTCAGTTATTTGTAATTTCAAAGGTCAAGAGATACATCTCTGATAAACCAATTCCCTGACATAAACGAGCACTTCTGACACAAGCAGGAGGTTTTCCTTCCAGATCATAGATGACTGCAGAAGGTATTTTCTGTACAAATGAGATTTCTTTCTCTGAAGCCTGAGGAGCCTCAGCCCCTCTGTTATCCCTTTCTTTTCCTTGTTGGAGTAAAAGAGCTGCTGCATGTCAGAAAATTACGGTCAGCCTGTACAGCAAATCTCTCCTGGGCTGTTACTACAGCCAAAACAGTACGGATATGGTAAGTGTGCAGGCAGAGTCCATCTTGGCTTCAGTGGAAGCTGGATCAACTGCCAGCTGGCTCCAAAATGGTTGAAGTTCAAGGTTATTAAAGGGATGGCATAAAAGGATAGACAGAATGTAAGTAGACTGTGATGAGTTGAGGCTCATGTCCTCCTCATGTCCTTGGAGTCCCAAGGGACTTTCTAGGGAAAGAAAGTATATACTCATTTTCCTGTGTTTTAGGTACTGGCTGTTTGGGTCCTTTGCTTGGTACAGAGGAGAGCTTAACACATTGTAACACCTACTGCACTGTCAGCATGGAGAATATTCAAGGACTAGGATTTAAGTTTGGTGTCTAGGTTAGAAATTTTAGTAAAAATCAGACTATCGGAAATTCAAATGTGTTTGTAATTCTTTTGTTGTTGATTTCAACTATGAACCAGCTGTAGCCTTTACTGCATCACAGAATCTCCAAATTTTCTTGAGGCTTTTCAAAAAGATAGCAACAAAAGCTGTTCTGAAGTTATTGACTTTAATTTCATTGGCATATCCACCATAAGAGGCTATTAAGTAAATTAAGCCATGATCAAGTGAGAATTAAATTTGTATGAGGCACTAGAAAAATTCTGATGTGCAAAACTTTGAATAAATGTCTAGTTTTCAACATGACTGAAGCTCTGTAGCTGATATCTAAAGCCCCAACATAACTGCTAAAACTGCTGGGGGGTGGGAGAGAGGGAGGGATTATTTCTTTATTTATTTATTTTAAAGAAGGAATTGCCAGTTTGTCAGACCTAAAATATTAACTGGAGGTAATTTTACCTGATGATGTTCAAATGAAATCTAATTTTCCATTGTGTTTGCCTATCCAGGACTGCAAGGTTTTAGGTGTTTTGACTCCAAGACAACTTGAAAGGTGGATTTCCCACAGATGCAGTTTCTGTTCCCTTTTGAAAGGGGAAATGATGACACTTGGGGGAGGAAACTTCAAACAACTTAATCCTGCGCTTAAGAAAGATAATGCCAGTCAATTTATGTTTTGGATTTTTATAGAGCACTTTCAACTAAGAATATTTTTAGATCAAATTGAAAGTGCAAATTGGGGGAGGAAATCTGGATGAAACCCGTCTCTAAGGTGTTACCCATTATTTGGAAAACAGGCCCACAAAGGAGACCAAGCACAGGGATAAGCTAAGTCCTAGTTATAAAGAATTGTAGAGAAATAGTGAAGCTGCATGTGGAAATGACTAATGCTTCCCTGAATTTTAAATTTTGCCCAGCTTTTGTTGAAAACCATCTAACTGATAAACTTCTCTCTCAAGGATATTCCCTTGTCTTTTTTTTTTTAACTTAATTGTTTGGATTTGTCCTGCAGATCTCTATAGATGTGTGAAAAGACAGGTTATAACAAGTGAAAATAAGTTGTGAAAAATAGTTTTGCTGGGAAAGTAACTGGAACTGCTTACATGTATTGCTGGATTCTAAACTGCTTGTAACATGGGGGAGAAAACACAGAGAAACTTTTAGTCAGCAAACCCAAAGCATTTCTGTTAGCCATCAGAATTTATTCCTGAAGAGAATTAACGTTAATTGACTCCCAGAGTCAGAGCTGTTACTGCTATATCTGGCTCTGCTCAGAGAGGAAAAAAATATCTAGGCAACAAAATGTTTTGCACTATTTGGCTCAAACTTAAAAACAACAAACCAACAACAAGTAGCCTGAAGGCTGAAACTAGTTGTGAGAAATCTTATCCCATAAACACTTGTCTTATGAAAGACAAGAGCTATGAAAAATAGGGTCAAATACAGCATGTCTTCTGCTATCCATAGCTGTGAAGTTCTGGGGGGTGACCAAATATAAATAGAATTTCTCTATATAAAGAAGCGTGGTGGCTATATGGAACCGCAGAAGAGAATTTCTCCATTCCCTGTTGAAGAACAAATGACTTTTTTTTTTTTTTTCCTCCCATCAGCTCCTGGATACCTCAGATCTCTCCCTTAAAGCATCATTTACAGAGTGTTTTGACTGTCTGCCAGGAAGCTGGTGAGAAACTATCTTACTGAAAGGAAAGTGAACAGTGATTGCAGTTCAACCTGCTGTTGCGGTCAAGGGCCCTGTCATACTTGTGGATTTTTCTCTGTCAGCATGGTAAACATGCCCCACATATGAACAGGTGGCAAAGAGGGTCTGGTGTTAGTGTCTGCTTGCCATTGTGGTTGCAGAGCTATTACCTTGGTGCATTTTGGCTGACCAGTGTTGTTTTTCTCAAGCAGTTTAGCTTTTGAGTGCCAAACAGGATGAACCCTAAACAACACACATCTGCAGTGGGGTTTAATCCCGGGAAGCCTAGCTGATGTTCTGCCCCCCGCCCTGACATTAGGTGTCAGAAATCAACAGTCACATAAAATAATTTAGATGCAGGAATATTTATTTGCAACTTTTTTTGTACTTGACTTCATCTTTATCTCATGGTCATATTTTGCCTCATTGTCACTTCATTTTATCTTGCAGTCACAGAATATTGGATATTGTTGTCTGTTGATATCGATAATAGCTTAAGACATATAAATGTCTCTATGGTGTTTCTGAATGCCTTGGGTAAGATTCATCTTTCTTGAGTTTAGGCAATTGGTTTTAACCAAGCATCCTGCATCCACCAAAAGGAAAGTAATCCTGTCCCAAGGTGGGCATCTTGGATGGTTTGCCTTCTGAAAGCCTTCATCACCTTTTACTACAGAGGAAGCAAAGCTAATCTAACTTGATTAGAATAGGTTAGACTAGATACCTAATCTGAGAGTGCTGAAGTTAGGAGAGGTGAATTCTGCCCCTCTAGGATCGAGGTAACTTTCATGAATGGAAAACACACGTGATTCCACAGTTTCAAGTCTATGTATTGGGAAATACAAATAATACTGAATGGTAAGGTCTTAATCTGATTTTAATTGAAAGTGCAGATTAAGTATGTCTAACACCTGA
This sequence comes from Psophia crepitans, assembly GCA_013399095.1. Classification (NCBI taxonomy): domain Eukaryota; kingdom Metazoa; phylum Chordata; class Aves; order Gruiformes; family Psophiidae; genus Psophia; species Psophia crepitans. Next base: position 375,387 of record VWZZ01007375.1, on the reverse strand, counting down.
GTGAAATACATATTTATTACATCTCATTATGGAGTCCTGGAAGACTTCTGAGCCAGAGAAAGTGCAGAAGGTGATAAATTGACTTCTGTGGATGATTCCCTTGTAGCTATGTGTGGCTGAATTTGTTAAGGAGTGCAGCTCTTTGTGCACTTCTCACAGGAACAGGGTATTTCCCAGGAAAGGAAAAGGTCACCTTCTTCTGAAAATAACCCACGTGGAGTCTGATAATTCATAACTAAGTGATGTCTGACAAAACTGCTAGGTCTGTTCTACTGCGAGTACAAAATTCAGAGCTGCTCTTATTAAACCAGAAATGCAAAACCTCTCCAGAAAACCCACTTGGTATTAAGGCAAACGATAGCATATTTGTGTGTTTTTTCAAAGCTGAAATGAATAACAATTTACAAATTGTAGTGGTTTCACCTTGGCTAAACGCCAGGTGCCCACCAAGCCGCTCTATCACTCCCCTCCTCAGCAGGGCAGAGAGGGGAGAGGGAAAAAATAAGATGGAAAAGACAACTCCAAGATCGTGGGTTTATATAAAGGTAGTTTTAATATAGCGAAAGCAAGACCGCGCGCGGAAGCAAAGCAAGGAAAAACAAAAGATAATTCTCTACTTCCCATTAGCAGGCGATGTCCGGCCACTTCCTGGGAAGCAGGGCTTCCAAAAAATGTAGTGTTACCCTGGAAGACAAAACGTTGGAAAAAACGAATGCCTTCCGTTCCTCCCCCTCTCCCTCAGCTTCCCATTGCTGAGCAGATGTCATATGGTATGGAATATCCGTTTGGCCAGTCTGGGTCAGCTGCCCTGGCTGTGTCCCCTCCCAGGATCTTGCCCACTCCCAGTCTACTGCTGAGGGGATGGAAGAAGGGTTGGAGACACAGCCTTGATGTGTGCCGGCACTGCTCGGCAGTAGCCAAAACACTGGTGTGTTATCAGCACCTTGCTGCTACCAATGCACAGCGCTGTGAGGGCTGCTACGGGGAAATTAACTCCAGCTCAGCCTGACCCAGTACACAAATATATGCACTTCTAATGAAGAAATAACCTATTTGTGTCAGGAATTGGTGGTGGTGATATTTTTAATCTGCTTGCTTTTGCTTTTCACATTTAAATGGCTGAGTTCAAGTTGTTGGGGTTTTTTAAAATATATATAGCATAGATAACCACAGAAAGTAGAATTCCAGTGCAAATATTCTCTCCCAGCCCTTTTTGAGTCATAGTGCACAGTACAATCATGATTCCATGGTGCAGTGCAGCACTGTGTTAGAAATCCCCAAGCTGTCTTCAAGCAGTCAGCTGTGTCAATATGGCACAGTACGACGTCATGGAACAAGCCTAGCGCAGGTCCCCGAAGCCGTGTATCCGCATTACCTATTCCACAGCCATCTTCTTCCCGCCTGAAGGAGCCCCACTGGCACTAGCATGGGGATCTCGGTGCCACGCTCCATTGCTTGCTGTAGTTATCGTTTTGTAGTTCATGCAAGCCTGGTGAGCTACTCGGATCACCCAGCACTGCACGTGTTCTTGGCCGGGGTGACTACTGCAGCTAAAGGCATAGACTGAAATGCCAGTATAATGATTTACTATAAAATTTTAATCTGTGGTGTGCTGGATTCACAGAGTTACATATGTGACTGTGAATAGTGATAAATCTGTTTGCCACATGAATTGCTGCCGTATTACAGCGCTGACTAAATATAGAAACATCATTAAAGTTCTATCTGTAGTTTCTGTTACGATCTTCTTAGAGATTAATTTTATCCTGAAGACATTCACTCCCAAAATTTTGTTTAAAAAGAATCTGAGCATACAATTGTTTACATGCTTTGCATTCCTAAAAGGAAGCAGAAAACACTGAATGGTGCTTCTGTTGCTAATAACTGAGACAACACTGTCATGACTGTGTAGAGACACATGGACAGAAACCTACTGAAAAAAAATGAAGATGGCAAAATTTCAGTCATGTATTCAAATGTTTATCTACTGGACCTATTTGATTAAAACAAGATCAAAGTAGACCTTTTTTTTTTCTTTTTAAGAAGCTAGGTGCTGTTTTCATTCTCCAAGTTTCTCTAGGAAAGCAAAACCTCAAATTTTGAACCTGTGCAGTGTAAGAAAAGAAATCAAAGTAAAACCCACTCCTTCATTTTGTAGCACAAAATGTCCATTGCTGCTTTTAGTGCATCAGCATTGGAGCTATAAAGGAAAGCAACCATATAGTACACTTGGCACCGCTCACAGGAAATAATTCCTAGCAAGTAAGATCATTCTGCAGTAGGGTCTCAATTAGTTTTTTTGAAGCCAGAAGAGGAGTTATCCAAACTTCCTCTCCCCCTTGCCCCTATCTGATGTAGCAGCAGCACGGTAGAGAGGAGAGACTCGATAGCCTTCGTGCTGAGGCCTATGTACAGCTTTTACATATAGGTGTAGCATTTATCAGTAACTTCCACATTAGAAAGAGGTAAAACCCCTGTGAAATATGTGTCTTTTGGTGAAAGTTAATGCTGTATTCTTACTTGTGTAGTATGAAACTGTACCGAATAGGACAGGCTCTTTCTACTACTTTACAGAAGTGGCACAAAGGGTGAGCAAACACAACAAATGCTTCATTTTGATTTTACATTTATTCATCTCCAGCTCCGTGGAGAGAGTTTAGCTGAGAGTCCGATTTAATTATCTCTGACAGTGAACCTGGTATCCAGACTTTAAGGCATTTACTATTCCTAGAGGAGGGCTGAGGGTCTCACTGAAAGCACTGTTTTGGAAAATGATATTTTCTACAGTCCCAGGAGCTCCAAGATAATCCCTAGAATTTTGAGCGGTTAATTTTGTTTCTACTTTGGAGGCCGACAGGCTGAATTCATGTCAGGCAGTGGGGAAGGGAAATATCCAACTGGGAAGTGAAATGAAGGGCACTGTGAGCACAAGAAAGTACAGGAGGATAAAGAAATTGGAGAGAAAGGAAAGAGAGAGAAGGGGCAGATGTAATTTTCTGCTTCCCCTCTTGTCTCTTTCATCCCAGGAGTCCTTCAGTGCTGCTTCACAGAGAACCACTGTAACACCTGACCAGGGAGGCAAAGAATGATTCTGAGAGGTGTTTCATCTAAGAGCAAAGGTGGTGGGCACAAAACTTAAAAAGTAACAATGCCACTTGTACCGAGAATATTGCTAGGGTTGGGGGACTGGAGGCTTCACTACCTCACTAAACTGTGCCCCGGGGATAGATGTGGCACTTGCCTGTCATCCTTTCTTCCACCCATTCCCGGGTGAGCTCAACTCATTCAGCTCGTAGCAGTTTGCTATGCCTCCATGTCATTGGGTCACTCGGTACAGTACTTGGAACATCTGCAGAACTGCTGCTGCACCCCTCAGCTTTAACCTGTACAAGTGACAATAATAAGAGGTTTCTTCTTCATTAGAGAGGAAGAGAGGTTAAGTGGCTGACTGACTCATGGACTTTCTAAGGGAAGATTCTGCCACAGCAGTACACAACCAGGTGACACAGCTGCATTGGTTTCTCAGGGGCTGAGTTCAGCATCATGCCTCTTTATGGAAGGTGAGGCTGACCTGACAAATGCCCATTAATGTAGTCCTCTCAGTTAATCTATGCATCAAGTCCATTGCTTACTTCTACTGGATCCATAACACATATAGAGTCATAGAATCATAGAATGGTTTGGGTTGGAAGGAACCTCAAAGATCATCTAGTTCCAACCCCCCTGCCATGGGCAGGAACGCCCTACACTAGACTAGGTTGTCCAAAGCCCCATCCAGCCTGGCCTTGAACACTTCCAGGGATGGGGCCTCCACAGCTTCTCTGGGCAACCTGTTCCAGTGCCTCACCATCCTCACAGTAAAATTTTTTTTCCCTAATATCTAATCTAAATCTCCCCTCTTTTAGTTTAAACCCATTACCCCTTGTCCTGTCACTACACTCCCTGATAAACAGTCACTCTCCAGAAAGAGAGGTACTATAGAAAGAGCTTGATTCACAGGTGATGTTATAAGAAAAAAATAGTGACAAAACATCTATTCCTCTTGCAAAGTTGTGACTATAAAGCATCTTAGTCTGTTTTCTGCTATTGTAAGATATGCAAGCAAGGGCAGGGAGGTGACTGCCAACTCAGCTGAGGGTGGGCAGGTGACCTTGGTGGGTGCGATTAAAGCATGATGTTGGAAAGCTGTGGCCTCATTTCAGAGAAGGCATTGGTAAAGTAGAAAGGGTTCAAAGAGCTACAAGAATACTTGTTCTCCTGACAAGTCATGTAGTGGGAGACTAGAGAGTCTCCAACTTCTTGGTTTATCCAAAATAAGGTAAAAATAGTTGAAAACAAGCTACAGACTGCTCTTTTATTCATCTAGGAAAAAGACTCTAGTAAGCCTCTACATTTTGAATGTGCAGCTGGAGAGATTCAGTGAGAAATGGGGTGGTGTTTTAGTTTTGAGATGAGAAAAAAATTGTGCACAGGCATAGCTTCTCATGGGTTGGGTCATAAAAACTGTCCAGCATCACTGTCTCCATCCTAGCAGTCAAAGTGACATAGGTGCAGTTGATTTTGCCTTGGGGCAAGAGAAAGCACAAAATCATCTTGCTCACACCTTATTTTCTGCTTATCTTTTGAGACGTATACTCTTATATTTTTGCAAAGCAAATCCCTACAAGGTCCATTTAAGGTAAGAGTGTCTGACTATCCATGTTTTTTGGCATATGTTCTGGCACTCAGTCCACTCTGATGCAGTTGCACACCTTCTGAAATATCCTCAGGGGCCTGCTAAAATGCTTCTCTATAATGTCATGCTCATAGGACAGCAACACTCTGCTTTTCTGAATGGGTTGGTTGGAGTCTTGTAGTCCCGTCCCTGTGAACTGAACTCAGACTTACTGCTTTACTTTGATCTAATGACCTTCTTGCTTTGAGTTTTATACTTAGTGCAGCTACTGAAGTGAATACAGAATTCTGGCCCCACAAACGGTTTCAGTGTGGAAACTGAGTTCTTCATTCAGAATATAAAAATGCAGGCTCTTACATCTGCCTGAAAATAAAATTAAAAGTATATTTTGCAAATGCAGTACTGTTGAGTAAGTCCATTGAAGTATCCTTGTTGTTAGCTGGAATCCATGGGATTTGAAAGTAGTTGGAAAACAGGCGGTGTATGTTGGTATGAGGCCACTGTGGAATATGAGCACACAGCAATATATCGTTTTGAGGAATGAAAAATATTTAGGAATTGTAAGTTACTGTCATCTGACATTTGTCTGCCATCATCTTTCCAGTGTGTGGTGCACATTGTTTGATGTTAGCAGTGGGCATCCTGTTTCTACTGTCTTAGTGTTTTCATACATACCAAAAGTCACTGTACTTTTCATCTTCAGAACTGGAGGGGACTTTAAGGGTACTTTAAAATTATTTTTAAGAGGAGCAGAGAGCTAGTAAGATGCAAAGGTTTTATGTTTTCAATTTTTGTAAACTTCATATTAAGATCTAGCTGTGTTTGGATAGCTTTGACTCCTTTTTCACAAGCAGCTCTGTGCAAACTAACAAGAGTCTGTATGCACACAGTGTGGCTGATCTGTCTGCATTCTGGTTTGGATTCATACTAATTATCTGTACAGCTACCTTTAATGCATTTAACAATCGCATCAAGAAATTAGTGTGAAAGTTATTCTTTTGTGCTCCTGTAGTAGAAACCAATGCAATTTCCTCTTTCTCTCCACAAAATTTCCTGTTCACAGCCCTGTTGAGAACCTCCCCTCTTTTTTTTCTGTCACCTGCTTTCTGCTCTAATTATGGGTTGACTTTCTCCTGAAATGTCTTATTTCTGACAGATTGCCTTTGAATCCTTACTTTTTTCACCACCAGTTCCATCTGTCATATTGCACTGACTCTTACAGGGGTTAAAAGCAAGCATGCAACCTGGAAAATTAACTGAGACAGTCCAAAAATTGATTCCAGCCAGCCAATAAAGCTTAACTTTTTTGCTAAACAATGATTTAATATATGTAAAGTATCCACAGAACTTGTTTCACTCTGCTTTGCTGTTGTTTTCAAACGGTGATAAGACCAAGAGAGGCAGTCAGATTGGTTGTCAGTTGGCTGTCATTAATAACCCTCACCAGTATCTCTCCATAAATGTGTGTGTGTTATTTTTATCCATATAGAGTAATAGATACATAACTGTATAATATGCTGCTCATAATGGAGTTTTTTTGTTCTTACTTGCTGACTTGAAATTGAATGGGAACATACACAGCCTCATGAGTTTCCAGTGCATCTCATTTAAGTTTCAGAGGGGAACAGAAATCCTAAGTGGTAAGAATTCATGTAAAATATGCGAAAGGCACAGGAAAGTTTTCAATAATCAGATCAGTTCACCAAATATGTCTAGATCTAGGAACAGATCTGCCAGCAGCTAAGCTACCCCGTGAAAGGCAGTGGTCATAATCCTAAATCAACAATGAATTTATATAAAAAATACTAAAATTACCTTAAGGGAAGCAAATAAGGTTAACGTGTCTGTCTCATCTTTGCTTAAAATTGTTACTTCATACAGGGGAAAGAACACTTTGCAAACTGTTTTCTTCAGAATTTCATGAAGTGGCATAAAATATCCTTGTGATCTGCCAGCTCCCTGTGAAGATAGACTTGAGTACCACGTACATGTAAGCAATGTACATGCATTTGCTCCAGAATGCCAGTTCATTTAGCTTTGGAGCGCTTTGTGTGTGTGGCAATGACAGGTCTTTGAGTTAGTTATCGGGATGAGTTAATCTGTCTTTGTTCAAGCAGAGTTGTATGTAGAAATGGAAGAGACAGATTTTTGAGATATCTGCATTTTGAACATAAAAGCCAAGTAGATTCTTGCTTTTTGCCAACCTACTTGCAAAGATCACAGCATCATAGAACAGTAAGGGTTGGAAGGGAGTCTGGAGATCACCTACTCTAACCCCCTGCTATAGCAGGATCACCTAGGCCATGTTGCACATGATCCCATTCAGACAATGTGAATTTAAACCCTTAAAGTATTGGGGATTTTTGTTTGGTTTTTTTCTTAAAACATATGCACAGTCGCGGGAGATTTTTATAGAAATAAAGATGCAGATTTTTTTTCTTGGAGCTCACAGCTTGTATGCATGTTGTATTGTTAAAGAAGATGAATTACTCGGGGTCAGCAGCAATACTGGAATAGCAGCTGATGATATGGAGCCTTGCAAGCTTAACTTTTGCATTTGGGTTCCTCCTAGAAATCTGTACCCAAGTACAGACTGAACACAGCATGTTCGCAAGTCCAACCTTATATATTAGGTATTTAATTGCAGCTATAAAAAGATTAATTACTAGGCTAGTTGTTGCCTATGCATTTATAATCAGAACATAGAATTTGACTGTGGTTTCAAACCCCTTCTGAGATGGAATATGAGATGATCATCTGGGCAGTCCTCCTCCTAGTTCATTCTCTTCACTTTGTAGGCAACTAAAGCCTGTTGCCCTAAGCCAAAGGAAGCACCTATTATATCTCATTGTTATTAAGCATATTTCTACAACTGTTCTCATATTAAATTTGTCCCATGTGACCTCCTTGAAAGAATAAGTGCAACTCAGTGCAAGTAAGGGTTGCAGAATAGTCTTCAAAGACCTTTTCAAGTTATATTTTTATCTGAGTCCTAGCACTGGCTAGCGATTTCTATAAAGCTGTGATTTCTGTCTTTGATAAACAAGGTTCCTTAAAATCCTCAAACAGCTTAATAACATCTGTGACAGAAACTTCTATTTATGGTGCTAATCAAAACTCTTCAGGATCCCTGAAGACCAAATACCAAAGCTACTATCTCTACATCCTTCCTAGCAAGCTGGTTTATTCACGGCCAGGGTCTCCAAGGCATCTTACAGATATATTCTTCATGAAGTTATTTTCACTTTGTTGTATTTTGTTATAACTCATAAAAAGACCTACCAATAAAAAAGTTGCTCTAGCTCACCTTTCACATAGACATACTGATGCCTTAATTCCCACTGTACCCTGCCAGACTTTTAAATATTCCATTATTTTTCTACTACTGATTACATGACAGATTTTTTTTTAATTAAATGATCTCTTCTTACAGTTTTTGTTATATTAGTTTACCTGTTGATGATGACAGAACAAATGTGCATGAGAGCAGGTGGAATAATTAGCCTGCTGAATAACAATAAGGTCAGATTTCTGCTACATAATAATATAATAGCAAAGTTAAGATATTGGATATCCTTCTTTGCTACTGTTTAAAATTAAGGCATGTATTGACCTCACCCAGGGATGCTGGATTTTTCAAAGACATGCATATAGTTTTCAGTGATCATTTCAAAGGTACCTTTCCAATAGCAACAACGAAATATAACTAGTACCATCAGAGTCCAAAAATCCAAATTGTTCAAGCTCTGGTGAAACTCTCAAAGCCTTTTTAATTGCTGAATTTTCTGCTCAAGATATGGCTAGCAAGTTACTTCTTTTTCTCCTGATAGTCAGATAGTATAATCAGAACCTGCATGACGTATTTGTCTGTCTTTAATTTTTTTATCACATTGCTCTGTTCTTTCATCTAGAAACTAGTACTTGCCCTTCTATGCAAATGTATCTCTCTATTCATTAGTCTGTCAGAATGTCTATAAATATTAGATTGTTTAGAGGAGTCAGTGCTTAATTTGTCAAAAGAAAGTATTTTTCTCCTGCTTTCTAACACATGAACTGTGATGGATACAATTGTGTTCTGACATGCATTAAAACCCAGAAGTTATAGCTATTTAGCTGGTGGGTGCTTTGAAAGTGTGTCACACATATTACTCAGCTGGAGGGAACTGAAACCGCAGTGAAAATCCTGTTATTATCTTCAAAAACATACGGACAGAAAAAAAAAAATTGACTTCATAAGGCAGTTGAGGCCCATCTTTTTAATGACTTTTTTCAGTCACCCATACATATTAGCTTAGTCGACGTATGAAAGTACCCATAATATTTCAAACCTTACATTTCATTGAAGATCTGTTTTCTTTCTTCCCCTCATTCAAACCTCTCAGACTATCTGGTTACAAAATTTCTCAAAATATCCTCTGGCAGCCAAATGAAAGTAGTAAAATGATTTTGTTTCTTTTGCCTCTTTTCCAAGGTGAAACCATTTTGAAATCCATAAAGTAGTGCAATATCAACACTTTGTATGTACTCTGAAATAGAAGAGGTGTAAAATGATGCTGGCAACAACAGTTATTATTAAGAGTGCCTGTCCATTGTCAAATAGCTTTGGAAGAGGAGAGAGGCTTTGCAGGGAATGATGTTCACACCCACAACCACATGTCCATTTGTGCTCACACATGCACTTTTCAAAGCACTATAGTGTACGCTGACAGCCTGCAAAGGATCAACTTCAAAAATTTCCTTTGAGTCATTTCGTAGCCTCCAGCAGTGGCTGGAAAAGGTGTCTGTGATCAAACTGAAATGTAAAACTGCGATACTATAAATAGTAGCAAGTTCTACCTACTGGAGAATATCCTTCTCCAATACTACATTGAATTCCTCTTGAGAAGAGTAAAATTAGTGGAGTGAAAACATTTCTTCTGTATCTTTTTGGTGCTAAAAATGTTGACATTTGCTTTCTGCAATCATTTCTGCTTCAGCTATGTACTGGTAGTGTCTTGAAAGAAAAGCTTATTTTCATATTACATTACAGGGGTTTTTTAATATTACTTCCACTCCGGTCTGTAGTGAGTCACACCCAAGGTGCTCCATTCTTCAGAGGGAGAATACCCAACCTGTTTTGCCTCTTAACATACCTTTCCTCATTTGTATGTTTCCAGCACTGTACCTCAATCTGAGTATCAGTTTTTCAACTCATTATTGCCCCAGTCCCTTCTTTACTGCTGCAGTATGAAAATAGAAATGAGAAACACACTGATGATATTGTATGCAGTACTTGAGAGAGTGAGGGAACTTGATCCCTGGATATGCTGGAGGTCATGGGGGATGCATTTTCTAAGTCCACTGGACAATAGCCACAACCAACTTGTCCTCTTGCAGAAGAGTTGAGGGGCAATCATAGCATCCTGTATCCTACTGGTATTTGAAGTTTCCATTCCTAAGTAGGGGATTCAGCTGGCTCATCATAGATGCCTGACACTAGACACCTTTGGGCACCCACTTGGGGTCGGAGAGACAGCTTGAGGCTTGGTGGCATTCCTCCACCTAAGATGGTACCGACACCTGAGTCCTACCATTAATGTCTACAGTTTTTTGTCTTGGATATGACCTTTAATCCCAGATCTGAGATTTTAAAGGCCTGACTGAGAAATACACATATTAGTGTTTCTTCAATCCATGGTCCAGTTTTTCTTTCTTTACACAGGTTGGGCAATGAAGTCTCTTCTAGAGCATCAGGGTTTTGCAGTAGCATATATCTTAATATTCCACACTGATTTCTTATTGTAAGGCTCCAAAAGGGAAATTAAGAATTCTGGAATTTGTTGTATTCTTTTCTTCTGATAAAATGCAGTTCACTGTGATGGCTTTATTATTAGAGAATTAGGGATTTATTTAGTGTAGAGAATTGGCTCAGTCACTAAAGGGATTACTAAATACCTGCATATTTCTATTGTGAAGACTGGCCTCGGAAGGCTGGAGATATATATATGTTTTCTTTCCTGCCAGAGGCTGTGCCAATGATTCTGGGCAACACGAAGTTGCATCTCTGGAATTACTAGTGATCATTCTTCAGAGTTATTTCTAATTTTGTATTGTCAAAATTGCTCTTGCCCCTGTTTAAATGTACACAGCCAGATGTGTGCAGGCAAAATGAGACAATTCCACATATGACCAACAGATAAATTACCATTTGCAAGTGTTATGTGCACTAACAGAGTGGATGGTTGGGGACTTGCTTGGTATTTGGCCTGTAAGAGGCAGATGGTGACAAGCTATTAACAAAGTAGAGTAACAGATTGATTTTTGTTGGGACAACAGGCTAGGTAATTTTACCACTGCCATGTTTACACTCAAAAGGGAAATGACTGATGTCAGTTGCCAGAAATATCTTATTGTGAATTTTATTCACATCCATTTTCTTAAATAAAAAAGGGGGGAATAAAGCTGTGGCTGTAGTAACAGTTACAAATTGAAAAGTATTGGGAACAGAAAAGGAGCTGCCTGCTGCTCCTATCATTCTGTTCTTGTTGCAGTTCTATCTAAATATGTGATTTCAAGCCTTTTTTTTCCCCTCCAGATAATAATGAGTCGATATGGTAATTTCCACAACTCAGAAGGAAACATACCTTTTAACAGAGAGAGAGCAGTTAAATTTGTGAGTGAGGGTTAAATCATCCTGTTGAATTCAAGGATGGGAAATACTTAGCAGGCTGGGTGGATGAGCCATTTTTGGACAAAGTAAAGGACTAAAGAAGTCCTAAATACATAACACAGAGAAGAATTATGAGTTTAACAAAATAGCAATGTGATAGAGGAGTTTGATGTGTGTGTGTCAGTAGTTCCAATAAACAGTTTAAATACGTAAAACCGCAGTAAATAAAGACAAGAAGAAGGAAATGGCAAAGTAAACATAAGTTGAGGAGACAATCAGTTCAGAGAGGCTGAATCAATGTTATACAAGCTAAGTATTCAGGATAATGCTGCTTCCTTATTTTTCTTGGAGTAGAAAAGCTGAGTTCAATAATCAAGAACAGGCTCTGTCAAGGCTACAGCTTAACTCAGCAAACACCAGCTCTGACTATCAGCCCTAGTAGAAGCTTCCAGCTGGATAAGCGTGACCTCCTCTTTGGGGTGAGGTTTCTTCCATGGGCATTGTGTTGAACACAGTATCCCATTTTATGAAGAGCCATGGGACAGCTATATAAATGATTGAAAGTTACATGGTAAGGTGTTTCTGGATCATCTCTTTCCTGCACAATGTTCTGTCTTCTTTTTGTGGTAACGTTACACATCCAGAAATTCTACGTTCTGTGTTAGACTTTCTAATGCTAATGGGGTGCAAGTATGGAGATACCCTCCAGTCACTATGAACCAAAGATTTCTGGGAGATAAGCAAAAATAAAGTCTATAGAAGGTCTTTGTAGTGTCATTCCATGCAACAAAGTGACATGAGCATGTAAACCAGCAGAATTTAAGCTGAAGTTACCCATCTCATTTGAGTGTTCATGGGGGACATATTCAAGGGTCATAGCTTAAGTAACAGAAAACAAGGGACCCATGTTCAGGAGTCAGAAGACTTCCCTGTCCCTTCTGTTGCTGCACAAAAGGCTGCACTGAGCTATAATGCTGCTGAAACAGAGGCAGAAAGAATGCAGAAGGGGATCTGTGCTCGGACAGGGCAAGGCAGCTGTAGAGTGCCACTGGCACTGCCTGCCCTTGTGCAAGGACACAAACTATGCTCTCCTGAGCTATCTCTCTAGTAATGTTCCTGTGGCATACCAGGATATAAGGACCTATCATGCTCATGACAGGACAAAGCATTTCCAAGTATGCCTGGCTGATAAATCCTGTTGATTCAGTAGAGATAAAGTGTTGGATTAGTGAGACGGGGTTGTTCTATGGTACCGAGAGGCATCCAGACTGTGAGACGTGGCTGTAGCTTCTAAAAATGTATTCAAGTCAGCTTTCTGTCAACAACCTTGGGTACCAATCACAAGGTACTGCTTTCAGCAGTGTGGGTCTGTGCTTCATGGGCTTCTGACTGGACTGTTAAAACGGGCTTGATTTAGCTTAAAACAAGACAAAGCATTTCCCCAGAAGATGCAGTCACAACTTCAAAGAATAAACACAAATGATTTTATAGGTTAAAATGCAAGAACTCTAGAAAACAAGTGCTCTGATATTTTGGAAACTGGTGAATAAATTGCCCATACATGATAGTGGGAATATAAGTCTAGGCGGCTGGGCACGCTTCAAGGTGGAAAGTTATCTTTTCCTGAAGCAGAACAGGACAAATGCAGTCTGAAGAAGAGGTATGAATTATGGTAGCTGCCCTGGTTGTACAGTCCAATGTCCCCTTTAGGGACATTGTAAGACAATTAGAAACAATATTTCTTGTCATGCTGAACAATAACATTCTTTAGAATACAAGACATTATTTTATTCCTGAAGATATCCACACACGTTCTGTTGTTTTTCATTGTAAAAGCTTCTGCTTACAGACTATTCAAACACAATTCTCTCATGGAGTTACTGTTAGATAACCAAGAAGTTACATCAGCTAAACCCACATCTTTTAATATGTATCTTGAAAGAATACCGCAGCCATTTTAGTCCAGATTTGTAGCTTTGATGACTGGCTCATTAGTGATGTCATTGCAATGAGTGGGTTCATTTTGATACTAAACAGTATCAACTGACAGTGATAAAAACACAGAGCCTGATTTTCTGAAGCAGGGTTTCATCCTCAGAATATGGTCAGACTAGGCTGCTGCTTGTTTTTCAGTTAGAGTTCAAGGTCTCAGTTTTAACCCATAATGTTTCAATTAATTTACTTGAGAGATTCTGTCTGTCCCAAACACCTGGGCCATTTTACCTGAAGACATCTGTTTTAAATAAGAAACATACAGTAAGGTTTTCCCTGCAAGCATTTTTTTTAGTTGAATACTTGATATTACTGGGTTGGAAGTTCTATACAGCACTGAATGTTCATTTTTCTCAAAGATAAATGCATTTAAATAAAATATGTAGGCTTTTGTTATTTTGTTGTTACTATTCTAATACTACAGATTGCTCATAATATGTGAGTGTCTATAGCTATTTGGAAGGGAGGCTACTAACATGTTGACTATAAATCTAAATTAATAGAGATACATGATTTATGTGCATATGATGTTTTAGTAAGCACTCAAGAGGCAGGCTGTTTGTAAGAGAAACATCATTCTTCTATTAACTTTCATAAATATCCTGCTCATTCCTTTGGGAATTCACACAGAGCATGTGCATATGTAGCAGCATAACAGCAGTGCATGTAGTGGTGTGATTATAGGAAATACAATTTATTTACTGTCTTAACATCTTTGATTGTTGATTACTCTTCTCTGTGCTAAAAAGTCAGAAAATTGCCAGGAGTTAGTTCAAGACAGCAGATCTCAACCAGTATGACTGTGATCCCTCTATTAAGAATAATATTTATTCTTTCTTTTCTTGTAGTTTTACTTTTTGTCGAAGACACTGAAAATAAACGTTAATTTGCTCTGTATGGAAGCTATTCACGGACAGCAGAGCCCTTACCAGCATAAAGACACAAAGAATGAGCTCATATTAAATATCTTTGGGTTTAGTCATGGACTTTTTCTATTTGGCGTTTGTCATATCTCTCAATTTCCCAGCTGAAATTCCTCATATGTGAAAGTGATTAATAATATTAATGTCTTTAGCTAATCTGTTTAGAGAATAGACTACCTGGGACATGGGCTGGCTCTTTATGTGAATACACAGAGCCTAGAAGATTTGGGGGCGGACCTTGGTGTGGAGGAACCACTTTATCACAAGTGGCATGCAGTAAGAAGGACCTAGTCCAAAACCCTGCTGTGTCTTAGATTTCTGTCAGTAAACAAGAGGAATGAGGTCTCGTGATCTCAAACACACGCTAGAAAGCCTGCTGAGCTAGTTAACAGTGCCCCATTATCTAAAGTGTTTATTGGATTCATTAAGCACTGAAAGCTGTGGATGAAAAACAGGGGATGTTTTAATCTCCTTATTCCTGCTGCCACTTTCCTCTTTTTCATCACATTGATATTTCTGCTTTAATTAAATGTTCGTTTCTTTCTTTGTGATTTCTGCGCACACAGTTTCAACAGCATGAAGCAATATTTCTTTATGGCAAAAGATATGTCTAGACTGTTAGTATATTCTCCAGTGTCTTAGAGATTTCTTCCTGGGAGTGTCCTAAATATTCTAATATTCTGCTTTAAACATAATCGACTTTTTCCTCTGAGTAAAAACATGTTGCCTGGGACTGGCTAGACAAGGCCACTGTGCAGAATTGATTTTCATGTTTCATAGTGTACTGATGACTCCCATGCTTCTGTTGCAAGATTTTTTACCTTTTGATGGACTTTAAGACCCAAAGCCCAAGCAGCAGCAGTAAGCTGATCTCCATGAGAACATTAGATGTCAGCTCAAAAAGAAAAAAAATGCTGAGCTCTCATGATTGCATAGGAAAAAAATTTAGACTCATGAAGCAAGTGCAAAAACTGAAATGCTCGAAAGAGAGAGCAACTCTCTGTTTACAATTTTATTTTTAGGTATTTTAACCAGTGTGGTGTATTTAGAGGCTGACAGTAACAGCTGTTTCATGTAGCATGCCTAATTAGTTGATTTAAAAATCTAACATATAGTGGGATTGATATCCAGAAATGGGAATATTATTTGAATACAAAGTTTCTGAAGACAGATGGCTAAACTATTTGTTGAATACCACTGACTTCTACCCAACTCAAAATGTCCATTTATTCCTGCACAGCATTTTAAAGAGGACTGCACTTTGTAGTCTGGCTAAATGAGAAAGATGGGATACTCTTGAAGCTGGTGGGTAGTTTCTGCTCAACTGTCCTTCATTTTCCCTTCCCCTTCCACCTCCACCCCCACCATGTTTAACACCTTTTCTTATTGTTTACTATCTTTTGGCATTCTTCTATGTTACTGCCTATATTGACTTGGAGGCTGAAAAGATTTCTATGTGGCTTACTGAGCATTTTGCACCGTGGAAAAAAAACTTGGAAATAAAGTGCACACAGACCATCCAAATGAAGATTTTACAGAGATTATTTGCTCAGGTTTCCCATCATGTATTATTAAAGTGAAGTTACTAGGAAATATGTGTTCTTATGGAAACAGAAAACAAAAACATCTGGAGGAATTTTATTTTTTTCCTGGAATAGGGACTAAAAGGTGGGATGACCTTCTCTCAGAGGCCTGTGCAGTGATGTCAGCAGTACTTTCCTTAAGATGCAGTGAAAATGAATATTTTATTTCTCTTCAAACATACTTCTGAAGACTTTACTTTTCATAGCTTTGTGCTTGTCAAGGCTCATTGAGTAAAAGTCTGAGGCAGTAAAGTGTTGTAACTATCTCAATACGTATCCTTCCATCTATCCTTATTTAAGATCTATAATTATTTCTTGTAGTGTTTTTTTTTCTTTTCCTGCAGATAATTTTGATCTCTATTTCCTGTATTAGTTGCCTAGAAGGTCTTATTTTGATACTTTTTGGTGCAAGTCCTCTCCCCTCCCACATTTTCAAAAATATTTCACTAAACACAAGGTAATATTATTTTTATTCTTACATTTGTTCATGAGGAAAAATCACAGCCCATCTTCTTGTGGTTAAAGACTATGTTTTACTTTGCTGACATTTAAGAAGTCTGAGTCCTGTTCTGTAGCAATGGGACAAAAATTCTCATATATGTGGTATTAAGAAACCAAATACTTACCCAGATAATTTACACAGACAACAAATGATGTGTGTTAGATACCAGAAATGAGCCACAAAAATCCCCTAGACTTTTTTTTTCTTGTATCCTAGGACATCTTATCTTTTTCAAATTTAAAGACGTCGGCAGGAGTCACTGAGATTGTGTGCATCGTTTGACTCATGGCTTTTCCGACAACTTCTGAAGAGCTTCAGTGCCAACAGCTTGTTGGCCCTGGTGGAAACAAATTGATCCTCAATAAGTGAAGAATTATTTTGGAAATACTGTTTTAAATTTCCTAAGATAAATCTTTGCTCCTGAGCATTGCATTCAGCATGAGAAACGTTGAGGCTGTTTCTCATTCTTAGAACTTGTTTTTACTCTTTTCTTGTCTGGTTTATGGCTCAGAATTAATTAATAAGGCTTTCTTGAGCTCTTCAGTCTTTCCACATCCCCCTCCATGCCTTTTATCCTCAGAAAAAACACTTAGGCCTGTGTTTTGCTTCCTGTTCATGGCAGGAGTAAAGAGGCCTAGGTGTAGAGAAGCCCTGTGCAAAACGATGGCAGAATCAACCTTTGCCCCCACCCTGCTCTCCTGTAGAATAAGAGTAGAGGGATTTCAGTCTATGTGGTGCCAGTATCTTGTCCTTCTAGTTGGTAGCCAAAAGACTCGGGGGCACTGACTGTGATCCCTCTGTCCCACAGACCACATGACCGGACTCCATTTTCAGTCACTGCTTCTGTAAAACAGGTAGTGGAAACTGAACTTCCAGATAGAGGATTTATCTCCTCCAGGTCCATTGTTCAAATACTGGGACCACACTGGGTCTGTGAGCTGGGCTGTAAAGTCAAGGCTAGTGTGGAGCACATTCTCAGTGTTGGCACATTCTCACTTCATTTTTGTTGTGTTGCACTGCCAGCATTCAGATAAAATGAGGCACGAGGAAATATGCTACGACGCGTGACTGATGGGGATCTGGGGTCGGAATGATGGATACCCCTCTCCTTTCCCCCACCCATCCCACGCCACTGAAAATGGTTATAAAAAAACGCTTTCTGATCCAGAAGCAGTTCTGACCTGCAGTAGTGTGGGCCTCCAGCCTCTTGGCAGCTACTGGAAAGTTTGTCAAGTTCCACCAAGGGCAGAAATCTTGCAACAGTCGTGTATGGTTGGAGGACTGGCATTAATTGCATGGGAGAAAGGTGGACTGAATAAGAGGTTGGATCATGGACCAACGCCCTCGATCATAGAAAGACTCTCCCTGTCTGTAATCCATACCTGCAGAGCAGAAGTGATGAGAGAGGAGGGAGCTTGGGAAGAGGGCCCAGAGCATGAGATACTGTGGGACAGTGGTTTTTTTCTGTGTAGGAGGAACAATTTCTCATGTCCTCTTTGTAGTAGGAGGCTGGGTCCTGCCTGGCCCTTTCAGTCCCTGTATAACAAACACCATGCCCTGGTACATAGCTGCTCCACGTGGTGTAGTGTAGTGGCATGGGGAGAAAGAGGATATATGTTTACTTGTTTAGGTACTTAGAGGTATAAAGGTTGTATTCAGAATATGAATATTACTCTGCAAGTTTGAAGAGGCATAGTTTTTCAGACAGACTGGTGATAGATGATCAACTTCTATCAAATGTCAGATCTTATTACCTGATCAGAAGCATGATGTTGAGAATCACACTCTCAGAGGTAGATATGCACTTCCTCTCACGGCTACACAATGTTTGCCGTTAACTTACTAAAGAGAAAAGGCCACATCATGCTTTCTTGGAATAGATACGGAGTTCCCAGTGGAGTCATAAAAGAGCCACATGTAGCTAAAAAAGCGCTTCTTTTGCTGTGTGGTGAAACCCTCTCCAAACCCATGCCCTCAGATCATTCCTCACACCTAATTAGGGGCTCGTTAGCTCTTTGTATGAGGCGTACTAGAACTTTTCACATTATTCCTTGCTAAATGGCAATTTTCAGAGTGGCTGTGAATGGACCCTTTCAATAGATGTCAAGAGCTTTAGAGGAAACCTGGATCGCTGAAGGGGAGAAAGATCAGAGGAAACGAACACCAAAGTAAAAAATGAGATCTTAAAGGAAATTGAAGAGCAGTGGAAAAGAAGGATGCAAAGGAGAAGCTGTCTCTTCGTTGTGAGATTTTCTCTTTTTCATCAGGTTTTCACCATGCTTTTGAACAGCATAGAAGCAGTACATGGTCAAATCCTGAGTCAGGTTCTGTCAAATTAATGATGTGTTAGTGAGTCAGACTTCCACACTGTCTCCAAAGTGCAGTCCTGAAGTTACACTGCAGTCATGCACGACAGGGACCAAAAAAAAACCCCCAAACCAACACCCAAACCAAAAACTCAGGAAAAATTCTTTAATCTGATATCTCTCATCCACATCCCTCTATAGCTAATATTTTTGATAGGGAGTGACACAGTTTGATGCTATGCGTATGTAACACCATCTTCTTTCTTGGGAAAATCTGTCTCATGGCCCGTTTTTGCCATTAGAATAGCCTAAGGACCTTCTTGAATTTCAAACCTTGCCAAAAAGAAGCAAGTGTCTGAGTGGATAAGAAAGGTGATTCAGTTTCTGTATTAGTTACAGAGGACTAGTTCAGCACTGGAAGCCTTTCAAGTGTAGATAGGAAGGAAGAGTAGGAAGATTCAGGCTTTAAGACAGAGCCAGGTCCAGCAACCACACTCCTATCTGCAGAGACACAAGAAGAGGTGGTAATATTTTAAAAACCAGATAAAGCAACTGCCTGGGTGCTTAGCAGATATTCAGTGAGTCACTGCAAATTGAAAGAGGTCATCCTCAGGAAAAAAAAATAAATTAATCATCCTTAAAGAGATGCTATTAGGAAGAATTTAACTCTTTCCATTTAAAACATGGAAGGCTGATCAGCAAGAGGAGTAACACTATCTGAGACAGAAGGGCAGTAACCGCTTGGATCCAGTTACTAAAGTGATAAACTTGCCTGCCAACTGGGAAACAATCACAGACAGTGATGCTTCTGTGCTTTTTGTTTCCTATCAGCCTCCTCTGAGAAGAAGGGAGGACAGCTGCTTTCCTGCAAAATGCTTGCCATAGAGCTGAAGCACAAAATGGCAGCTTCTGATCCACGGCATCCTGCCTGTTCAGAAAACCTTCTGCTGAGAAAACAAGAAGATCCTGTACAGGTTCATCGTTAGTGTATTATAGATGCTACACTGCCCTTATCACACGCTGCTGACATTCTGCATATGCTTTGTTATGCCACCATTTTTACAACTTTCAAGAAGTTGTAAAAGACAGAACTGCAAAAGAACTCTAACCATTTGTGTATACAGTTAATTAGATCATTCAAATTTATTTAAATTCTTGTCATTCTCTGTTTTTATCAGTTTCAAAGGTTACATCATTCTTACAGATAAGCTGATCACTGAAGAACTCTGAAGTCTCCAAAAAAGTAGTTGACTCATAGGCAATAGTACAGAGAAAACAGGAAATAGGTCTGTTGAATATTAAACCCATTCATAATAATAAGCAAGTACTTTTAGATCTTTCACAGTATAACTCTGAGAATAGCTTTGACTGCAAATGCAATCAATTCTTCGAAAACACAATTAAAGCAATGTAAGGGGTAATTTTTCACATTGAATATCTAACAGAATCCTGTAGATTTTAACATTGATTGCAATATACTTTCTTGGCTTTGAGCTTTTCCAGAAATGCTTCAGTTTAGCTACAGGTGCATACTTTTTCTTTACTGCTGTTTTGCTTCACTTAACCAGAACACAGGTGACTTATGAAATAAAAGAGAACAAAGCTTTTACTTTTTAAGAAAGAAGTACTCTGCAGAATGGCTTCTCATCAGTACTTTGTCTTGAATCGGTCCAGCTTTGAAGACCCCAGAGTCTGTTGATGAGCTGGAGAGGAGCATCAGGTATTTCCTTGCCTCTGCTGACTAGCAGAGACCCTTCTCATGAGAGATCAATTTATCCTTGACTGTTAAAAATGTGTCAGAAGACCTTTGGGTAAGGAGGGCTTTTGGGGTACCTTAGACTGAATGAAGTCACACTCAGTGTCCAGGATGCTTTGTATCTTCTTAATTTCCTGCTTTTAGACCTGTTAAGTGTTTTTCACATGCATAGATTACAATCAAGCATGGTTAAAGAGATGATGATTTCACTCTCAGATAACAATAGGTGTATGCTTTTTTTCAGGTAGATACAATTTTTAAGTATCTCAGGTGGGCATTTTTACTGTTGTCATATTTCAGTGGTTTCAAATGTGAAATATTTTTAATGAACAAAGCAAGCCATTCTAAGTCCTGAGGATTTCAGAAATTATTGTCGTACCTTCATCGCTTCCTGTCATTATGCTCTTTGTAGTTGTTCCAGTGTTAGAAGTTAGGTTTTAAAAATATCAGAACTTGCTTTATGATGGGAAGAAGTATTTTGAAAGAGTAGTAGTTGCTGAGGTAGGAAAGCATTGACTGCTCTGTGAGGAAGAAAGAAAGAGTTTTCTCTAAGGAGCATCAAGAAGATTAAAAGAGATGTTTGGCCTCAGACATTACAGTCTGAGGATTAGATCTGTTTTATTTGTTATTGCCAGGAAAAGCCTAACTTTACAAGAGTCACTGATGGAAGCCCATCGTTCAAAAACAATTTCAGGAGTAATTTAGTAATCTGCTAGAGGGGTGTTAACTGGAAATTAGTTACCTTTTTCATTTATGGCTCACCTCACCTAACTAATCTCTTCTTACTTCTGCTATCTTAAAGGCTAATTTGTCAGGGAAAGCCATGGGGCACCTGCGATGGGGAGGTTTGTACAGACATAACATCAGAGCAAAAGAAATGGCATTGCAGAGCAAAGCGCTGCTTTTGTTCTTCTCATTTCTAATATAGAGTTGTCTAAATAAAACTAATGGCTATTACTGACATCAGGCTATCCTAATCTATATAATGACATAAACGTATCTGTTAGGAGCTTCCAGTCAGCCTTGCAGGCTGTGTTATGGCTTTCTACACAGGAAAACCCAGTTCAATTTTGGCTCCTAATTTCTTTTCTCAAATTTTTTTCCAAACATCTTATTGCCTATCACATCTAAAGCCATGTTGGGGTGTAAGTTTTACTTTGGCTTTGTTTAACATTTGTTTCTATTGATTTAAACTATTTCTAGTGTTACTTTATACTATATACTATTATACCTTATGCTGTTTAATGTACTAAGGACTGCTGCATTGAGTTATGGTCAACTTCAGTGACTGGCTTAGATTAGCTACTTGTCTTTTACTTGACTAAAGACAAACAAGGTTGATCCTGTGTTTATGGACAAAACAAAGTTTTCTGCCATTACAGCTCTTGGTGTGTCCCCATGTGCTCATCCTCTCTCACTGTGTTCTGCAGCGTGTTCACAACATAGCAGGACAGGGAAGAGGTGGTAATATCCATAAAGTGTTGATAGAAGATTCACACAATCTTTTAGGGTGTTTCCTTCTCAAAAATCAGGGTTGAGTATGTTGATGGGTGGTGGTTATGCTTGGCATCATAGTTGGGGGACATGGAGAGCAATGAGGGAACCACAGAAGCTGTCGTGGGCTTCATCCTGGCAGGGCATAGAGACAGCTTCAACAGACTTTTTCTGCTCGCAGATCATTGGCTTTTATCATTGTGACTTGGATCTTATTGCACCTTCACTAAAATTTTCCTTATGTGATCTCTTATGGGGCCACTGGGTCATAGTCCTGACATTTTAAACTCTTGTGCCCATAAACTTTCCTTGGTTTGAGTTGGTTGTATTTTTATATGACTTTTGGTGTGTATTTCAGAGTAAGATAGCAGAGATCCTTTTCTTTCATTGTTACCAGTTTCCTCACACTCCTGAGTGTTCTTTGGAGTTGGATCGGGATGCTGGTCCCCACAGTGGAATCACCAGTCATGCCCAAGTCCCTTCCTGCACCTAACTTCTTCCCCAAATCATGGTTTTCTCCTCCTTTCTGTTGAGAACTTCTTCCCTTGCCTGCCCTGGAGTTAAAAAGGAAAACTTTTATACCTCTGTGTTCCTCAAGTATCTTCTCAGTTGTGTTTCTTATTAAATTCTCATCAAGTTAGTCTCTTCAGATGATCAGCATGTCTATCATGTAGTACACTGTTCAGTTATCACTAGCCTTGATGTTCCCATTGAGAACCTGATTTACCATCAGGTAACTATTCAGTCTAACTAAGAGATTGTCACTGGAGTTCTACATTTTAGCTAGTTGATAACGTTGCCATGCAAAAATATTTTTCACCACCTGTCCTATGGAGTTCAAGTCCTACAGAAGAGCAAATCACAGCGGAGAGGATAACCAGCTCCATATTCAAACCAAAGAATGCAATTTTATGCAAACACCCTGAAAGACCACACTGGGTCAAATACATAAGCTCAAGCAAATTCTTCAAGGTGTTACAGGTTGGGTTTTTTGTTGTTGTTTGTTTTGTGTTGGCTTTTTTTTTATTTGAAAGAGAAGGCATTTTAGTATTCTGAACTTAACTTTTTTTTATCTTTGTGTAATATGTTAGAAGTCATGATTGGGAAGCAATAAAGAATTGTTCCCCCTGTACTCGGCTCTGGTGAGGCCTCACCTCAAGTACTGTGTCCAGTTTTGGGCCCCTCAATATAAGAAGGGTATTGAGCTGCTGAAGCGTGTCTAGAGAAGGACAACAAAACTGGTGAAGGGACTGGAAAAGAAATCTTATGGGGAGCGACTGAGGGAACTGGGGCTGTTTAGCCTGGAGAAGAGGAGGCTGAGGGGAGACCTGATCGCTCTCTACAACTACTTGAAAGGAGGTTGTAGTGAGAAGGGTGTCAGTCTCTTCTCCCAATTAACAAGCAACAGGACAAGAGGGAATGGCCTCAAGTTGCGTCAGGGCAGGTTCAGATTGGATATTAGGAAGAACTTCTTCACGAAAAGAGTAGTGAGCAATTGGAACAGGCTCCCCAGAGAGGTGGTTGAATCGTTGTCCCTGGAGATCTTCAAAAAACACATAGATGCGGCGCTCCAGGACATGGTCTAGTAGGCACGGTGGTCTTAGGTTGATGGTTGGACTTGATGATCTCAGAGGTCCCTTCCAACCTTAGCGATTCTATGATTCTATGGTTCTATGATTCTATGTACTCATACTCACTTTCTTATTTCTCTTACTGCTTGCTACTGTTACTTTTTATTTTAGAAATTTCAATTATTCCTTCTAGATTTCCTCTAATACTGGGTTACTTGCAATGTAAGCTATGAGTCCTTATTTTAGACTTTTCTTAGCTGTACTTTCAGCAAAACACAGTTCAAATTGCAGAGAAATGGTCTTAAATAATGCAATGTTGTTAGAGGTCCCTTGCCTGTGTTCATTATTACTGATATTTTTCAGCTTTCTCACATGGTGCTGTAGTGATAAATGCTCCCTTTGTGCCTCTGACCTTTAATACATTCATTAAATTTAATGAGTTTAAAGTGTAAAAGAAAAAGAATCTTGACAAGCACGATCATCAGGACTGTTATTTAATAGGGAAAAAAGGAACAGATTCACAAACATTAGCAGGTCTATACAAAACTATTTTGCACTCTTTCTACCTGCTGTGATACTCTGTTGATACAGTGCGCTCAGCCTGATAAACGTAGAAGGAAAAATAGTAGCAGACACTTGAATACTGTTCTACCTATGTGGTGTGAGAGAATTTGCTATTTTTCATAGTCTAGCAAGGTGCTACTTATGTCCGCTAGTGTCCACAGAATCTATTACAAAATGGAAGAGTGTGTTGTCAGAAGAGTCAAACCTGATTTTTCATTTGTTCACTTTTGATTTTGTAAGAAGAGTTCAGCTTCTGCTGCCGTAGTTGTGATTACCAGCAGTTCTTGCAAAATACACTGATGTAATATACTATGAAAAATTTACTTGCTTGTCCTCTTCAGAAAATTCTTCTCTTGGCATCAGGCTAGCATGGTGCACCAACCCTTTTTGGGATTGGGACATGCTCCCTGTACTGTGTTTTGGTGAGAGAAACTACTTCTACAGCATCACTCCTGAGGAAACCTGTCTGTCCTCTCTGGGGACAGGCTGCGATCTGCCATCTCCCACTTTGTCATACTGAAGAGTACAAAAGCCCTGCTTACAGATATGCCGATGTTTTGTTGGTGGAGAGAAGAGTGGGTTCTTGCCTGGCATTTTCAGCAATTGTTTACCTTTTTTCTGCTGGGCTTGTGAAGATCTGAATAAATCCAGATTTTCAGATTGTAGTTGTCACTGCTGGGTTATTCATTCTGTGTGTAAGGGGTATTTTTATCTGCTTCACTTTGCCTTGACCATTGAGATTGTAGACTCTTTCAGGACAGGAACTGGCTTGCAGAAAGAAGGATCATGCTCAGCTAATTTGAAAGGTGCTGTAGCAGTTGAGATGAGGATGAGTTATAAACAGCAGATCTGACGAAGGAGGAGTGACTCTACTGCTTATTTCCTCAAGATTTACGTGTTGTCTTCAGAAAAACAGATAGAGACTTAAGCACAGGGAATGCATGATAATGAACTATCTTTTACCTATTAAAGAGGGAGGACGAGACATACTCTATATTCTGATTTTGTGTAGACTTTCAGATCACAAAAAGAGATAAGACACAGACTTTTAAAGCAATGGATAAATTAGATTTATGCAAGTATTTAAAGGGCTAAATATGAAACCATTGGCAACCTTCTGAAGCTTTCATAAGAAAGTGAAACAACATAGGGAGGAGTTATCTTAGAGTAACATTTTGTGTGATTTATTTAGTATGGGAGAAATTTGAAGAGCATTAGAGAACTTGGGCAAAGCCACTACCTACATACAATTCTTAATGGGTCTGACCAGACAATAAAGATTGGGCTTCTCCTAGACTTCTGCAGGTGACACCTCTGGCCATTTGAATCTGTGAGAACCTGTTGCAAGGAAATTGCCTAAAAGGATGGAGATATTTTTTCACTTAACGTTCTACAAGTCCACTACCTAGACAAATTTGCATATATGGTACATCAGCTTTAGGGTCGTCCCAGAGAAAAGAGTATTTGGGGTCTCTTCCATCCTACCATTCTTCAATCTGACAGTCTAGCATGAGCCAACACCTTCAGATTTGGGATGACTTTGGCTGACTTTCAAGCTTATAAATCTATTTTCTCTCTCTATTTCTTATATCCTAAACCTATGATTTCTTATGCTGTTTTCAAACTCACATTTGGGCAAAAGTTACTCGGACTTAATCTTATTGGAAATTTCTAAAAAAGGTTTTTATATATATTCAGCAAGGGTTTTATGAATTGGCTCAGTAAAGCTCAAATAGCTTCACAGTAGCTATTGTCTATTCCATAATGCTGCTCTGAACATAAACTATGGCATTACACTGGAATTAGCCAGCCCGCCAGATGACTTCAGTTTCGTTTTGAATACGTTGATTGACATGTCATTTTGCCCTTAAAATAAGAATGAGATGCTGGAAAGAGTCTTCAACTTTAAACATCAACGAATTTCTCAATTTGCCTCATTAGTCTTCAACCTTTCAAAATACAATTGCAGAATACATTAAAGATTATTCTGGTACTAGATGATGATCTAGCTGAAAATATTATTTTCATGGCTATTCAGTATATTAATTATTTACCATTGCCTTTACTTACGTTATTAGTAATTTCAAAGCTGAGGAAAACACTGTGTTACATGGTAAATGAATCAGAGCAACCAGATTTCATATCAACTCATACCTCTTTCAGTTGCCCTCAGTCTGAGAATGGATAGTATGAAACGACTGGATTTCTTTTTTTTTTTCTTTATTAATCAGATTTTACTGGGTGAAGTAGCAGACAGGAGGCAAACATAATCGGCCCCGGTTTTTGTTAGGAGGTACTCACTTTACTCTCCAAGACCTAACAAATTCTGCCAGCTCCAGTTTGCCCTTTCCCTTCTAGGAAGTGTATTAAAACATGACATTTCCCCCTCTTCTTTTTGAACCACCCCATAGTATTGTGTCCTCCTGTAGAGTGCTGTAATTTATTATCTATATAATGCTTTTTTAAGGCATCCCAATACTTCTATTATCTACATAAATATCAAAACGCTTTTGGCCCCTGCACAACTGTTTTATCTTCTTATGCCTTTCTCTCCTTTCTCCTCTTCCCAAACGTATGTGTTTAATGTCAGCTTCTTTTCACTTTACTTCGGATAAAGAATACCCTGTGTTAGCATCATTGTTGTCCTTTGTATTAGTTTAAAAAGATTAAAATCTTGGAAGTACAAACAGAATCACATGCCTTTACCATGGATCTCCTCTGCATCCGCCTCTGTTCTCCTTGGTATGATTTTGGGTTTTAAGTAATTAGTAATTTCAAATCCCTCAATTTTCTCAGTTCTATCTTTTCCACATCTGTAGCATACCTGTTTCTTTTTTATAATATAAGCAACCAGAAATATAGACAGTGGTTGGAATTAATTTTCATTCCACTGAATTGGAATAATTTTCTTTGGGTTACAGTACTCAAAATGTGCTCAGAGACTGCACTGGTATAAAATCTGAATTTTTTTCTAACATTCATGTTGCTCACTATTGGCAGTAGAGTTACTCCTGGCTACAATAGATAGAAGCAGCACTTATAATGCCTCTTTAAAAAAAAAAAAAAAGACAGAAAGAAAGACAGAAAGAAAGAAAGATCTTAACTTTCAGCTTTTTCTTACTTCATATTCTCTCCCTATTTCATTAATTTTTTATGTTTAATTGCCTGACTCACTTATCTACACAATTCTATTAGTCTGACCAGGACATTTTGAATTTTCCTTTTCTCTATTTCTATTTACTGTTCCTCCTTTTCACTTGAATCACTCGTGGTCTCCCATTATTTTAAAGTCATTAAAATGTTCATTTCCTTTCTTCACATCAGCCAGAACTGGTGAGCAATCCCAACATGCTCTAGCAGTCAAATCAGCCTCTGTGGCACTGAGTCCAGTCATATTTCTCCACACCGTGAGATCTTATAACTAGTTTTTATCCTGTCATACCCAAACCTCCTTAGGTCAGATGGTCTTTCTCACGACGAAGTGAGGCAATGGCAGAATATCGATGGATGTCCAAGGATGTGGCTCTCATTAATTTTGTGGTAATGCTCCAGACACAATTCTCAAATTCCTAGAAACTCACACTGCTCTTCTTCCGCTGCGTCTGAATATTGATTCTGCAGGAGAAAAGCCACAAAAGCGACGACCAGCATTGCCAGCTCCATCATCACTAATACAGCACACTGAGCAGGCGGCAGTCCTAAAGGCAGGCTTTATTAGAAAATTCTCAGTTGTACCTGCCAGGTATCAAAGTGCCCAAGGGGCAGGTCATCCCCATGGCCTATTGCTGTACGCCCAGGAAAGTGCCTCTGTGGTACACTGAATGGTTAGGAAATCCCCACTGCACTCGAGTTATACAATAACCTTCTGACAGGCACTTGTGCTCTATTTTTCTGTGCAGTAGTGACAAGAACTATGCAGTTCAGGTTTTATTTAATCACTGATGTAATTTCCTTTAACAGAATAGCATATGTTTTATTTGGAAAACCCTGAACAATATAAAATTATGTTTTCCTTATCAAGATGATTGCTAGTGACAGACTGGCAGGAGCAGGGCTGTATGCTGTGACTTAGTACTGCTCTGACAAAATGAATGGGATGATGCTGATTTTTACCAGCTGAAGGTTAGTCAGCTGGTTATTTGCTTCTGCTGCATGGCAGGAGTACAGGCAAAGTGTGAAGTTCTGTGGCACTCAGGGCACAAGTTGAGGTGTTCCACAAGCTCAGCTGCCCCGATGTCAAGCATGGCTGCAACAGCTTAGCACCTCTCCAGCTAGGTTCTCCAGAGCTAATCTGGTGATCCATTGTTGAACTTTCTCAGTGTCAAGTGGGCCCCTCTGCAGGAAAACTTGAACTTGGA
This sequence comes from Psophia crepitans, assembly GCA_013399095.1. Taxonomy (NCBI): domain Eukaryota; kingdom Metazoa; phylum Chordata; class Aves; order Gruiformes; family Psophiidae; genus Psophia; species Psophia crepitans. The sequence continues at coordinate 347,014 of VWZZ01007375.1, read as the reverse complement.
GGAAGGGAGAGGCTTGCTCCTTGTGCCAAGCCTGTCTTGACCTGGCTCAGCTTTATCCCGGGATACACCAGCCAGCCTGGCAGCAAATCACACTCTCCTATCCTATGAGCTAGTGTTTAGGTTTCCCTGCATCAGGACTTTGGCAGGTTACTACAGAACCCTGTGAGTTATTCTCTCATTTCTTAAAAATACCTTCATACGTTAAGCTTTCTGTGTTAAACTGTCTTTCTTTGGCTGTCAGTATCCCAAACCAGGCACAAGAACAGAATCATGCAGGGCTTAAGGCTGAAATACGACAAAATCCAGAGAGCTTTGTGTATTTTTCCCTCCCTCTCCTGAAGCGTGCATCAAATTAAATTTACTCAAAAGTGACAAACTTAGCTTTTAATCTAGGACATGAAATGGAACTTGTACGTATTCAAATGCACGCAGTAACGTTGATTTGCAACGCCTCATACAAAATCATTTTTCTTTGACTTTCTGTAGTTTGGGTCTGTCATAGGCAAACTGTGAATATCCTATTGGGCTTACTCTCTCTTCTTTGAGTTGTATCTGCAATCACATATGGAACCAAGCAACCACAGGAAAAGCAACAACAAATGGTTCAGACTTCTCCAAAGTTGCTGCCTAATAACTGTGAATGTAGAATTACATTTCAATGTGATTTCAGCAGTTTTCTGACTAGCATTCACTGATAAACTTCATAATTAGGGTCTGTTTGCTGATGGTGGTATTTTCAGCTTGGTGTCAGCTCCCAGAATAAGAAAATCCCATCTTTGAGTTTTCAGGCTCATCAGCTGAAAGAGAAAAAGCTAAGGTTCTGCATGAAGAAGCATGGAAGTGCTCTCTTTTCCACAGGCTTTGTTGATTAACACATAGTAGACACTGCAGGTAAAACAAGTCTTCAAGCAAAAATTGAAAGTGATAAAAGGGAGACTATTTTGTGACTCCAGATAAGAAAGGAGGTCTGTGTGGGATGAAGGAATGAAGATGGAGGAGAACAAAATGAACACAGCATTGATACTGATTTGGGTTTTGTTCTTCATTCTTACCTCTACTTTTTTTTTCTTTTCTTTTTTTTTTAAAAGGGATATAAATAATCTGCCATGAAATGTAAAATAAGTGATTCCAGCATAATAGTCCCCTAAAGCTTGCTCCAGCCCCCCTCGCCCTTTTTAGTCACTAAAAGTGTATGAAAAATGCAAATCACTGAACTCAAAAACTTACAGCCTCAGTAACTGAGGTAACGGGTTTTTGTTTACAAGAATAGCATAGCACTCTGCAGTATAAACCTTCAGTTAATCCTTTGGTGCAACCTACGATGATAGACTGCTTGGCATTATCAGATTCTGTTTTAGCTGTACCATAAACACAGTAAGCTAAAAATGCTTCAGGCAGCTAAAATGACATGTCAAAATTTTGCCTTGTTTTTCTTTTTTTTTGTTCTTCATTCAATTGTGTTAACGGGGGAAAAAGGTAAGGGGGAGACAAGATCAGAGGAAACCCACACAGGTTTTAAAATAGATCTTGAAAGGCAATGTACTTTATTTATGTCTTTTACTGTGTTTTTTTCACTGTGTACCCCTCTAATCCCTTCAGTCCCTGCCTCCTTATGTGGGTGTAGGTACAGATCCTTACATAAGGTGGGCGAAATGGGTGTCAGTGGGAGTGGTGTGATGCTACTCTAGATACAGATTAGACGTAAAGACTCAGTTTCAGCTGTATAAATTTTGGTGCTTACCCTAGATTCAGGTTAGGTGTGTAGAATGTGTCTGTGGGTCAGGGAGAAACCAGGCTGGATCCCTGTCTGTGCAGGCAAGACCTGAGTGTGTGCTACCCTCTCCTCTCCTGTTTCCTCGTGTATTGACACATGGGTGAGGAAACAATATAAGTCATCAAACAGGTCCTCTCATCTGGATAGCGAGGATGACCAGGCATGCCATACACTGCCCAGTGCCTCTGTTTGCCTTTGAGATGCAGCCTTTCTTGGCTTAGGCTGCCTTGATAATTTTTGCTTCCCCATAGGTGTCTGTAGAGTTTAACCACATGCTGGGCAAGTCAATGTCTTTCCTTTGACTGTGAAGAAAGCTAGGACCATATATATTTTCAACATAAACTATTCAAGCAAATATCTCAAGTTAGGTGGAAAGGAACTACTGAAAAAAACCATGTATACAGAAAATGATCTAAAATGTCCCTTTCTTTGTCCTTATTCCTAGTGTGAAGCCTGAGGCTGAATTCTGTTAACATTGAATAGGAGTTTGGCATAAGAATGCAGTCAATGCATCTCAAACACGATGGGGTTATTCCTTAGTTCTGTTTTTAGTCCTCTGACAAGGAACAGAAGTGTGTTTATTTGGTTTATTCTTATACCAGGTATCTTCTCAGCCAGGATTTCCATTACCATCTTCCTCAACAGTTTTTATTGCCCTGTATTACTTTCTGCCTTTAGAGTCTTCCTAGTCTTATTCACCAGATATACAGGCACACATGCATTTTCTGTGTGTTGCAATGCAAACTACTGCTTTATCCTAAGAGGAATATTTGTATACAAGAGTACAAGGGTCCTTCAAACTTTATTTTATTCTGAAAAAACCCTTAAGGCCCTGAAGAACATGTTAGATGTTTTCCTTTGCACTACTTTAAAACAGTTCTGGTAACGAAATGTCCTGTAGGGATGGCTTTAGAGAGACAAGTAGTCAATGTTGCAATACAGTGATGGCAGTGCCTGTGGTTATTACGTTCTGGAAGATGACAAGAGAAACAGTGTGGTTATGGGCTTTTTGATCGGTATTGTCAGAGGGTAGTAGTTGTGATTTCTGCAATGTGGGCTTCTTTCAAGCTGTTCTGTGAACAATAGTACCTTGGAGGATGTGCTGGCGTTATCCTAGAGAAAATGAACTAACAGAACCTCAACCAGCTTCCTTGGAGCGTTATTTCTGCCAAACGTCATTGTCCCCTTGGATAGCTCTCACATTGCTGGCAGATCCAGCAGGCATCGAAGTGCTGAGGCGTGTTATGTTTTCAGACACCTGTGAAGATAAATTGGTTGTGAACTTTGTTTTTTGAGGTAGGTGCCCCCAGGTCAGGAGATGAAAAATTAGTCCTCTGGTTTGTTAATTTTCTGTGTAGCTAAAACAGATCTAAAAAAACTGCAGAAGTTTCTTCCAGTGAAAAACAAATCTGCATAGAAAAATCATTTCCAGATTAACTCTCAGATTCCATTTGTGTGTGGTTTTTTTCCCAAACCAATGCAGTGTGCTCCAAGGTATTTCACTTTGCTTTTAGTGTTTCTGTGGAGGATAAACTCCAGTCTTGTATGTGTAATTTCAGGAAGGTTTTATTCTCATTTAGCATTTTGTGTCTCTCTGAAGCTGGACTAATCAAAGGTATGGATTCACTGCTCTCTTTTTCTCCCCGAGGAGCACCAGACAGAATAGTACATACATCTACCGCCTGCAGTCACAACTGCAGCTATATGTATATCCCGCCCCCCCTTTTCTCTCTCATAAGTGATAATTCTTTTCTCTCACTCTTTATCTTACCTTCTCAGATTATTAACACTGTAGGGCAACAATATTTCTTTACTTTGTGTTTTTACTGCGCATAGAATAATGGGATGCTGATCTGTCCTATAGTTTCTGGGAAAAACTGAACCATAATATGTGTATTGCAAGGAAATGATACAATTTCAACTAGCTGGAAAACTACAAGATAGACATTATTTTGTTCATTCAAGGAATGGGGTGGGGGGGACACTTGTGTTGTTCAAAAAGCTTTGTCTTTCTTTCATATTACTTTTTTGCTATTATGAGTTGCTGAAGTGCTGCCTAAAGCAGTTTCTAGATTTCCAGTATAATGACCATGTTGTTAAAGGTCTTTTTCTAAGCCCCTGGCTATGTTCTCGTTCTTATTCCCATTCATTTTTCTCCTCTTTCTGTTCCCTTCCACAGTGTGAGTTGTACTGATGGAGCTACCAGGACATTTGTACCACTAATAACCTAACCAGTCCGATAACCATCAGGGAGCTCATTAGACTGCTAGCTATTGAGTCTCCTTCTGCCATCTGTGTTTGGTGCTGTCGCATATACAGATTGTTTTATTTAAAAAAAAAATAATCTCTTTGTTCTCTGAAAAATATTGTGGAATAACGGACACTTCTGGGATTCTCATCTAAGTGTTTCATCTATAAATCCTACTGTTAGCAGGCAGAAAGGACTGACAAGTGATAACCCAGGATAGCTCCTGCACCCACAGTCTTGGCAAGCTAGAAAGAGGCCTCCCTTCCACTGTTTGATCCTTTTCGTCCTCCTGAATATGAGAAAGAGAGAAAATGTTAAGGAGAGGTTTTTGTCCTCACAGTCTGACTGGTTGGTTGGAGGGAGAAGGGGAAACCTGCAGTGGGGTGGACATGTGTCTCCCTGCACACTCCTTCACGCTGCCCTGGCTTATGTGGCAGGCGGAGGACAGTAAGGTGGTGGGAGAGCTGAACTGGCTTGCAATCCTTTTCATCACACATATGGTCACACCCTTTTCCAAAAGTGGATATGTCCATTGATAAATTACAATAGCCCTACGTATAAAGTATTTCCATAACATTGCCAGCAGTGGAAGACCTATTCACTGCTGAATGGGCATTATCAATCCCATACCACATTCAGTCTTCTAAGTTCCAGCAGAAAATGAGCTATTTTGGAAGAAAAAAATGGGTTCTTTCGCTGCTGCTCAGGCAGGGATAGATGAAAGCCATAGGAAGAGGATCAGTGAAGTTGGTGTCTAAAGACGTTAAGTTCCTTTGAAAAGAGCTGAGGTATGCAGTCTCACAGGTATTTGAATTTTACAGGAAATCCTTGCTGTGGTGTCAGGTGCCGGTCACACACTTCAATGTTGTTGGTTATACTTTTTTCCACTTGTTCAATCTGTGTACTTAGCTTCATGTATTTTTATATGCATATTTGCATTTTTAACTTGAGATCAGTGAAAATGAGATGTAGTGAAGCAGTAATGGGTACTGTTGCGTACATTTTCTTCTTTTTCTGCGAGGAAAAATAGTAAACATCATGTTTAAAAATATCCATGGTCTTGAATGTCACTTTTGCAAGAATCATTGAAGCCTGCAGATGAAGTCTTTGATCTCTAAGAGGCTCCTTCAACTAAGCTTTAATGAATGTGTTACCTAACTGTCCTTCAACGAAGGCCATGATTATTACTTTGTTGTGTAACACTTCACAAACTGAAATGATGAGATTCTTCACCAGAAATGTTTGCTCTATCAGGCTTCTGGCTCTCATTTGTAATGAAGTGGCATCTTCTGCATTGCAGGAATAGAAGTTAGTCCGTTAACTGTTGTTTCTGGGCAACCAGTGTAAACAGGTAGGCTCCTTTTAGGTGTGATAGATTTGCCTAAAGATCAAAAACCGTGGGTTTGGAAACACTCAAACAGGAAGTGTCCAATGACCTATTTTCCCGTTGTAGTTTCTGTGTTGAATGAGATGGGTATCACCAGGAAGCCTGCGGTGCTCACCCGTAGCAGAAGCACAGGAGACCTGTGGAGCTTTCCTAAAGCAAAGGTGCTGCTTCCAGTCAGGCTTTTAGGGCTTCCAGTCAAGGCAGCCCCCGAGCAATGCAGAGATGACAGAGAGCCTGGAGAAACCCATAAATCCAAAGCCTGTGTGGTTTCTGCACCGAGCCTTGACCACCACTTGAGTGACTTAATAGGCAGTAAGAAAACCTGCCCACTGGTGTAAAAATTCATCAAAACTGAGTGGTTCTCTAGAAACTTTCTGGGCTTGGGCAATAGCTCACAAAACATATAAAAGTATGCTTTATGAGGCAATTTCTGGTCAGCTCTACTCATAATCATAGGCGTTAATTCTTGATGCTGCCTTTCTAGAGATGGAAATCTCCATAGTTACTCTTCCCAGTCCATTAGCTTCAGTTTTGGCTGATGTTCAGCATGCCTATGACAAAACCAGGTTTTTCTCACATGGTTTACACTAGACTTAATAACAGCTTTTAATTATGCTTTTTTAATTAAAAAAAAAAAAACAGAAAAAATTTGGTGAGTTTTCTTATTGTTTTGTTCTTTTTTAGTTGGGATTTTTAAAAGTTTTCCATGGATTATTTAGTATGCCATATTTAGCACTTTCCAAAATGCTACAAAATTGTGTTTTAAAGCGTCTTCAACTTCAGGGCAAACTAGGGAATACAAAAGCCGGGCTACTTATGAGATTTACACTTCAGTTTGCTGCCAGCCAGATGGATTGGTGACTTGCAGGTGAGAGAGATTAGAAGAGAAGAAATGAATCACAGGGGCAGCCCCCATTAGAAATGCCTCCAAAAGCTCAAATGAAGAGTTTTCTTAACAGCCATCTATTCAGGGCCTCAGCCTGCAGCATCCACTCTGCACAGCTTACTTCATTTCACTTGTTCATGAGGAACAAAGCACTTGGCTTAGCAGATTTGTCAGCAGCACTGCACTGCTCACAGCTAACCTCCATTTTCTTCCAAATAGGAATAAATTCTAAAAGAGAGCAACAAAATGTTCTTGCACATCATATGGCAAATGATGGCCCAAAGTCAGGGTGTGATGTTTACTCACCAGAAGGGAAACGCATATGTGTGCACACCCATGCACAGAGGAGAAAAAATTATTGTATTATTTACCTTTCCTTAGTAATTAAAGATTAAAACTCAGATCCTGATTTGGCATCTCCTGTGTCTCGGTGTAGCCCAGCCCCTGCAAGGATTTCAGCAATCTCAAGAATACCTACTGATGTCGTCATTTAATGCTCAACTGAGATTTTAATGCTGTGATCAATAAAAAAGCAAGATTTCATCCTAAAAATGGCATTTGTATTATAATTTTGGTTTAAAAAGCAGCTGCATCTGTCACAGCCATGAGATTTTGATGTGTGTTACCCAGCTGGGAAGTCTCAGAGAGTTTGTCGTCTTACGTCTTTGAGTGTGTATGCTGTGGCCTTAGGCACATTACTGGGGAGACAGCTTGGGACTGTCACCGAAAACCTGGCAATAAACCTCGTAACAGCAATGTAGTGTTAAAAGGCAGGCATTGTTTATTGCAGCGCTGGATGCACCGGGGATAGCTCCACCCAACATGCGTGCCAGGTGATTACCAACACACAGGTTATATAGGACCAAAATATACACATTCATCATATTTCTTAGAAAAGGCAGTCCTATGATAATAGTTTCTTGGAATTCATTTGCATATTCTTCTCCACATCACGCATGCTCAGTGATTTGAGTTGGTGGTCTTCAAGGGGTCTCTGGTGGTTGTCAGTGGTCTCACACCTGTGTCCGCTGGATGACCCTCTCCTTGCAGACATGCCCAGTATTACTGCTGTCCAGTATTGGGGATGCACCTGTCCAAAAGGACCTAGTTCATAAGATTAATATCTCCAGACCTATTGCCCAATTGGGTAGGGACTGTACAAGGAGCACAGCAGCACTGTTCATTGCTATGGTCTGTTAGCTTCACCACCCATTACCTCATCTACCGTTCTCTATTACCTTGGTTACAGAATAATTATTCCAAAGTTTCTGTCTCACAGTTTCTATCCCACAGTTACAGGTCCAGCAGCCTGGCTTTGGTGCCACTGCGGGACAGTGGCAGAGGGCTCCTCTCCTCTGCCTCCTGCTCTAGGGTCCTCATGCAGGACTGCCTTGTGGTCAGATGACTTACTTTAAATGTCAAGGAGATGTCAGTAAGATAATTTCCTTTTAAGAAAAAAATCCAGCTCTCAGCATGCTATCTTCCTATAGGAAATGCCAGGGAGAATTATAGGACTATAAAAAAAAAAAAAAAGAAGAAGAAAAAAAGGAGGGCAGCAAAGGGAAAAAAATATTGAAAGTTTCATGAGGCTTTTTGTTACAGACCAGCCTCTCTAGATAGTGAGAAAGTTATGAGCTTGCATGAACTGAATTGCCCAGCATCTACTTGGGGGTGCTTGTATTGGCAGCAGCTACATTGGGATTATTCTACCTAGGTCTGAATCTCACTGTTAGATGCTAATTAAGTGGTCTTATCTCAATCAAAACTGAGATAATCTTTCTGTAGTTGTTCACTAATCAGAGTTTCTTCCGGGTTTCTTTCCCTGTCACAGCAAGTACTAGTTACTGGTGATAAGGTAACGGAGCAGATGGAACACTGGGCTTTGATCAGTTATAGCAGTGCTTTCATTCTTGCTTTGTGTGGCTTGTAACTGCCATAACACTTAAAGTCAAAAAGGAATAAAGAAATCATAGCTAATAAACAGAATTATAAAATTGTGTTATCTAACTAAAAATCCCTTGTATGCTAAAAAAGTTAGTCCATTGAAGCTGAAATTAACCTAGAGTTAGTTCCAGTAGTGAATCTGAATAGAACTGGTAGAAGGTTGAGATTACAACATGTAACTCTATATTCATGATTTTTTCTTGATTTTGCACTTCCTGTACAAGATGATTCATAGCTTTGTACTCCATTGTATAAAATGAATATTTGTTGTACTGGATACACTGACTGTGAAAGTATTTGACAGTCTGTTTCTCTGCCATGTTGTTCTTTAGAAAACAAGGTGATAAACTCCTCATAAAAGGGATTTCTGTGAGTTTTCTTGGCATACACCTTGTCTGGAATTCAGATTTTTTTATTATTATCATGGGATCATATCCTGCTGCCCTTAGCCAAAACTGCTATGGATTTCAGCAAAATCAGTGTCTATGTAGGGTGTGAAGGTCGGGAAGGAAGGTCTAGCATTGTGCCTGCACAGTATTTAAGAAATCCCACATATCTGTGTTATTATTTCTGTTCATAACATGCAGGGAGAGGATTGTAAAAAATATTGGCATTGCCCTGGGTATCTAGGAACAGGGCTAGAAACATGTACTGTGTCAGGGGGTCCAGTTTCTTACTTCATTGACAATCGTGTAACAGATGCACGTACCCTATGGCGACCCGGTAGGCAACAGAAGCCACAAAACACTCTCCAATATTGTATCATAAACTTAAGACCATCCATACAGAAATGAAAACCCACAAAATCAATAACGGGCTGTAGGAATAGTGTAGGCAAGGTCCAGAGCTATCATCAATGCCTTAGGTGTCAGCAACAACTGCTGAAATTTTGCTCAAATCTTGTCAGAGTTATTGCTTGCTGCAGTGGGCGTAGTTAGGGCACTCAGAATGCTTCTGCCATCCACATCATGAATGGTTTTATGCTGTGTGTTTGAATACTAACTCACCATCATCATTTAGCACAAATTCTGGAAGGACAAAGCTGTATCTTCATGCTCAGTTTGCAGATCTTCAGGCACTTGTAACCTGTTATGGTTTTGCTAAATTTCAAGGCGATATCCAGGTTTACTGGCAAAACTGAAAGCGTCAATGATCTCTAGATCTGTTGTTTTCCTGTAAATGTTTAAGAATTTTATGACTGCAATTAATCAATAAAATTGCCTTACAGATATGAGATGTTGACAAATACATTTGTAATGGGAATTTTAGCATGTTGGAGGAGGACAGCTTAAGGTTACTGTTCAAGTTTTATTCATTCATTTCTTGCAGCATGCTGAGGTTAGCCCACTTCACTCACAGCAGTGAGAAGCTTCACTGTTTCCAAGCGAAGAATGTAAGTGAGAAAACCCACTTTTTCTGGCATTGCCAAAGAAAGATCTGGTCTTTAAAGCATATCTGACAGTGATAATGCAGCATGAAACTGCTTTAGTTTTGAAACTTTTCCCCATCTAATGTGTGTGTACAGATTGCTGACGAGGCACTCCTGTGAAATGCATTTGCTTGAACAGCAGGTTAGACTGCCGTGCACCAAAGGGTGCACAGAAAGGAACCCTTAATAAGCGATATACCCTACACCCTCTGTTTCAGCAATAGTGGTACAAAAAGCTAGTAGTGAAGATCGTCTTGGAGCTTTCTGGTGACTAAAGAGCTCGTGCATGCCCAGCACTGCTGGGCCAGTTCAGTCCTGGTGGGCAGTAGGGGATTTCCAGACACACAGTGCCGTTCTGTTTGCACATGCTGTCCTCATACAGAAATCTTTTTACAGACTACCATTTCTGAATTTTGCCAGTGGCGATACAACAGGGGCTTCTCCCGAAACACATGGTGGTGTCTTGTGAAGACTTTTTAACTTTTGCAGGCCACCGAGTCTTCCACTGCTAAAAATATAAATTTTTAAGGGTATGTCAAAACATGAACGAGAAAAAAATAGGAGAGAAAGGATCTACCTTTTGCTATCTCATTGATAGAGTCTTTAATGATTTACACCGAGGAGCTTGTAACTTCATTAGCTTCCTTTAATGAAAAACTACAGGAAACAAAATTAACAACATTAGGCCATTGTCAAATTAGGCTGAAATCTAACCATGAATAGTGGCCATGGGTTCATGCCAATTAGTAATGGCCTGGTTTATTTTCTGTTAGTAGAACACTCTGTAGACGGCTTGCTCCTCTGAAATACTGTTGGAAAGAACAGCAAATGGGCTGTGATATCTCCTCCTAACAGGGGCTGGGTGTGTGATGACAGGTAGGATAACCAGAGCACCTGTATGACTCCAGATGCAAATCTGTAGTTGGGTTATTTCATTACAAGCAAACGAGGAACAAGCGAACATGTTGTTTGATGTCCTGCCGTATTAAGCTTTTTTCTAAGACTGAAAAATAGAAGTTCTTATGCCTCTCCTGCTGCTACGCCTGGTACCCATCTATTAACGTGGCCCAGTTCCAAGCTGGTGTTTATTAAACCATAACCGCAACAATGGTTCTCTCCTGTAAGCATGAAGAAAATTAAAATAAGAATAGATTTTCTTTTCAGTAGCATAAGCTGCAGCTAAAGGAGGACTGATACAGTACAACAAGGAGCACAGCAGTAAATTATTCCTCTCTGATGTCGAGCTGTCCAAATAATCAGCGTCTTGTATAAGCAAAGTTGAAAGGAAACTGTGGTGCAGTCACAGTCCATCACTGCAGCTCAAGCGCTGAGCTGTCAGCTGCAGTGTGGGGATGGAAAATGAGAACAAACTCTTCTTCTGACCACTGTAATAGCTGTTCATATATTAATGTTATCTGCACAGATGCGATGTTTGAAGGGGGCTGGTATCTGCCCATTCACTGGTATTTCAGCACAGATGCTGGCACTTTTTGTGGAGGGAGAAGAGGGTAAGAGAGCAGAAGACTGGACCTCTGAATTTTCTGTAGGTACTTCAGAATTCCCGACCTGAGCCCTGCGTGTACCTGTCTATGCTTGACCTAGGGCCTGTGTATTTGGCACCCCACCTGTGCTGTCGAGTTCATATAGCTGTGCTAGTAATAGATATCACCTCTCTAGAAAACTTGCTTTGCTTACCTCATTTGACTATCATGACTGCAGCAAAACTACTACTATTACTTTGACCCATGAGAGCAATCTCTCACCCACACACTTGTACAGTTCATTTTTACAGATCATATTTGTGAAATAATTTTCTTGGGTGTTTTCTGAGGCTTACGACCATTGCCAGGTTAAGTATTAGCAAATTAGAATAATGAAAAACAATGATGAAATCCCTAAACCAAATTTTAATAGAAGGTAACTTGGCCACTGTTCAGTATTCATGTAAAAACAGATCTCAACAATGTAAAAGGACTTTTTGGTTTGTACTTTGGAAACACTGGGAGGCACAACAGAAATCAGGTCCTTACTGAACCAATCTATAAGAAAAGATTTGCAAAGCTGGCCATCTGTGCGGAGAAAAGAGAGGAAAAGTGAAAGAAAAAAACAATCCTCCCCTCAATTTTTGCTGAAGAATGGAGACACAGAGCTATTAATTGGCTTGCCCAGTGTCATGCAGGGTTTGTGCGACTGATCAAAGAACAGAAATCAGGTCTCCAGAGTCCTGCTCCTCTGCCTCAACCACAAGATAATCCTTCATTTTAACTGCCTGCCAATCAGCTCTCCTGGCTATAATGCTGGCTGAAGTGTTATCACTGCGGTATGAAAATGGAACGACTCAGTGTTCATCAAAGCCAGATGAACAAATGGAAACTCCCATTCCCTTGGCCTCAGGACTTTAGGTATCAACTCTTTTAGTATTTATAACAAAATGAAATGGGGCAAATTCTGTGAAACTAAATAACCTGATAAACCCTCTTTGCAAAACTGGACAATCTGAAAAAATACCATATTTGGCCAAGGGGGTAGTCTAAATTTATATTAGTCCTTCAAATGTAATTTCATTTTCTAGAGTGGCTGTAGATTTCTGTTAATTGGGTTTTTGATAAGTGCAAAGTAAAAGGCGCCAGGTTTGCTCCCTCTGCTGTGGTAGGGTTGTTCCCTATGTCAGAAGGACATGCTCTAAGGAAGGGCTCTCCGTGCTGCCATTTAGCATGTGTCTCTCCATCCAAATCAGCCCTGTGGATTCACCATTGAGACGCACGTGTCACAGTCTGTACAACAGGATGAGGGAGCAAAAACTGCCCATGAGAACATGCAGGCTGCTCTCTGCGTGCTGTGGCTGTGTCTTCTCATGGGTCCTTCTGATTTCTTCCCTGTACAGCTCTCACAACCCATCTGGGGCAGGAGTAGAAGAGTTTTGTGTGTTAGTAATACATCCATGGAGCTGAAAAGATGTATTGACAGTTATGTCGGTAGGGCTGAATTACAGCTGAGAGGAGAACCACAGCACGGCTTCCTGGGGCTCTGGCACGCTGCGGGGCCAAGCCTGCATCCTCCTCTCCGGCTGTCGGGGCCAGAGGCACTTGCCAAGTGCCCACAGTGCGAGCCAACCGCTGCCAGCTCCCCTGCGAGGAGAGCTGAGGGCACTCTCCCTGCGGGGGAAACCTCAGCTAATGATTTCCTGGAAGTAACGTGTCTAACCATAACCTGAACATCAGTATTGTGCAACTCTTTAAGGAGACAGGAGGGATTTAGGAAATGAAATGTAGAGCTTTAAAAACTGTTCCAATGATTGGTGTTGGAGTTTTACCTTTAAAAATGTGATGTAAGCCCTGAGGCTTCAAAAACCTGGCCTTAAACCCCGAATCCTCAAAAGTCTTTAGACAGCCAATTCCCAGTGGCAAAAATTACTTTTGAAAATGTATTTTACACATCTAGGACACACAAGTATTTTCTAAAATGGCTCGTAAAAGGCATCATTGCAGCTGTTGATAATGGAGCTTCTACATGTCTGAATGTCAATGAAATTATCTCTCTGAATGGGGAAAAAAAGAAGACACAGTGGTTTTCCTTACTTATTTATTCATTCATTTATGGCACTTACTGAAAAGTGAGCCACAGTCCAAGCCTACAGTATTTATCTGATTACACACATAATAGTTGTAGGATGCTACCCCCAAATTATAGGCTTTGTTCTGCTTACTCGAGAGTAATTATGATGAATTTGTCTAGCTTACCTGGAAATGTTTTATTTGAATTCTGTACTCCTTTCAGACGGCTGCATGCTTTTCCTCCTCTGGGTACCATTCACAAATGGGTGGCTTTGAACTGCAAATTAAAATTTTGCTTTCTGTGACCAAAGTTAATTTTGGAACTGTTTTCTTCTTTCTCACAAATCTCCTCCTCTGAGAGAGAAATTGCATTTTATGTTAAAAAAAAGGAAGGAAGAATCAATTTACAGCAGCTTGGTGACTATGAACGTGCGATGTGTCGTGAGAGCTGGTGGCACCACGGCTGCCTGGGCTGCGCTTGTTAAAGCTGCTGCGCAAAGCGACTCACTGAAGAAATGGGAATATCTGGGCTGCAGGGCTCGCAGTCTCAATGATGCTTAATCAGGGCGTGCTGCCCTGCGTAGGCTTGTGTTCAGGAGTCGTGCACGGTGCTGCTACACGCTGGTGGTGTTCACAGCAACTCAGCCCTTCTGCCATCAGCACAGTGCTTCTGTCTTGAGCAAATTGTTATTGAGCAAGTATGTAGTTTGGTGCCTGTGGGGTCTAATGTGATACGCTCTTGGGAAATGCTAAAAGGGCACATGGATGCAACTAATTTCCCTTACTAAAGTAGCTGGAAGGGCAGCGAACCATATGCTGATGTTTCTGCTTTTGTGGGTAAGGCCATGATGTATTTTCCCTACTAGATCGAGCTGACTTGTAAACCCTGGGAAGCTCAGTGAGGCATCACAGACACTGCTTGTACAGTCATCCCTTGATTCACGATCTCCAAAACAGAAACGCAGTTTAGTGTGCTGAAGTTTTGATCCCAGCTGCTGTATCTAGCATGAGTTAGTGCTGTTCCCCTGCTCGGGCCTTTGACGCCGTTAGGCACTGGAGCTAGTGGGAACCTGTTCACTGTACTGACTTTTATCCTTTCTACCTATGTAGTACTAGAGTTCACGGAGAAAAAATACGTCTTATTAGTACTATCTGGATTTTCTGTAGTACCAAATACTCAATATTATGCTTGATAGTCAGCTATATGCCTCTCACTTTATTAAAAGGGTAATTTGTTCATCTCAGAGCTAATTTTCAAGGGTGAGTTATGGTATTTTTAGCTCCAGATGGTGTTTTTTCTCATTGTCGTATCACTCTGCCTCCTTGTACACCTTAGCTGCGAATGCTGAATGTGGAGGATTAATTCTGATTGATAAGGGAGTTGCTTTAATATAACTTCATCTGTTGTATTACTTTATTACCTGAACCAACCCAATGTCTTGAAAAACATACCTCACACACAAGACAGTAAAAAAATTTTCAAATGGTAGAGTCTTTGCTTTATCATATGTCAAAAGATTATGTTGGCTCCTTGTGTAAAGTGAATCAAAGAACCCTACTTACTTTCTCTTTCCCCCCTCTAGCTAGGTTAAATTCATGCTAGAATTTCATACTGCATTTTGCGTTTTATTAATTGATGTTGCCATTTTGAGATTTCATTGATAATGAGCCTGTTCAGGTCATGCTGGTATTTCACTTCTTGCCGTAATTGCACTGTTCCCCTAGAGAGTGGCAAGACTCAGCTAGCGATAATTGTTCCTCTTTTGTCTTCGTATAACACCTATAGGCACCAACCTACACTTGAGCTGAAAACCTCTTGAGTCTCTGGTTTCTTCATTTTTTCTGTGTCATATTTCTGCATAAAAACAAAATGAAGAACGTTTTAGAGAGAATTATTGCCCAATAAAATATACTGATGAGTATTATCCAGGCTTAAAAAGGATATCAGACCTATTTACATGACCTCCCTTCTTATCCCACTCTCCAGAAGACTCCATAATTCCTAGTCAAAGGCTCCAGTGATGGAGATCAGTCATATCTATTCCTGTACCCCGTTATCTGTAGTGACATAGAATAGTTCCTAATTTTGCCTCTAAATCTTCTTTCTTGCCATTTAGGTCCATTATGTCTTATCTAGAGAGGTGATAATAAGTTGTTCTCTTCCTCTTTGCAATTGCCCTGTATATATTTTACGGCTTCCTTTGGGACAAGCACAAATTAGCTCAATCACTATTCACTAGTGATGTTTCTTAGACTTCTAATATTCTGGTGTTCTTTTTCATACTCTTTAGATGTTCCAGATAATTCTCGAAGTGTTTTTCCCAAAACTGGACATACTACTCCATCTGAGGTCTTACCAGTAGAGTGTCTTTTAGATTTTACTCCTCTTTTTGTAATGCAGGGTGATGTTTTCCCTTCCTAATAATGTTGACGCATGCAAACATTATCATCCATTGTAATGATTAGACGTTATTCTAAACCTTGCCTTCCAGCTCAGCGTATACTTATTTGCCTAGCTGACTGTACCTGCTGGAAGTAGTACACTGCACTCATCCCTGCTGAGAACCATCTTGATTTTTTCCAGGAAGCTTCTCCAATTTATCAAGAACGCTTTGTATTCTAATACTATTTAGCCATCAAAAACCTGCCAAATATTTATTCACCTGACTCAGACTCACCTTTAAAAACTTAAATACATGATTAAAAATATCTGTGAATTAAAAATCGAAGTGAATCTACAAGATTACAGTATTAGAATGCTGATAAGGAGGATGCCTGAAGTAGCATAGTTATATATCTTGCTTCTTTCTGGCTTGGAGGTTTTTCTCAGTTTCACTCTCAGAACCATCCCTTGGGAAGGACAGTCAGAAAGCATTTTCTAAAGTCACTCTGCCTTGGGCCCTAGAATTAAAGACGGATTTACACCAGCTTCTGCCACCAGCAGAACTGCCCCAATGCATAACTTGCAGTAGGCATCTCCAGAATGACTGTGGGTCAGAGGGCACTAGGTAGTGATGAGAAGGGAGACATGCATAAGGGTTCCCTTCAGAGATGTTCTCAAGATGTTGCCACCCATGCTTCAAGACTAGGACAACATGGAGAGTCCAAGACTGTATTGGAGGGTAGTTGCAGGACATTGAAAGCTGCCATGAAGATTTGGGTTTGTGTTAGCTCTGTGCCACAGAGCAATCTTCTGTGTGAGCATACCTTCAGTTTCTGGGCTTGAGGAACAGTGCAGACCACTTCCCACCTAGCTGGGACATCCTGATCAGACACCTGTGCAAATAGCAGCTAATACTCAAGTCTGCCAGGATGGGGGTATACTGCAGCTTTGAAGTTGCTTGAAGGGTTGGTTTGTGTATTCACATTTTTATATGCATATTTATTGCCTGGAAGCCTACGTAGTCACTTTATTGAGGAATCTGGAAGAGAAATGTTAAAATGTACAATCTCAGCATGTCCCCATGGCAACCCTTACACGTGATGAGTTCAGAGTTAGTGGATTAGTTGTTTCTCTGATGAAATACCAGATGTAGCAGGCAGGACTTTGACCCAGCTAAGAGGCTCTCCTCTTTATGGATGTTGGTCTAATTCATGCCCTAGTTAATGCTAAGAAGGTGTTTATATGTAGAGGCAGTTCAAGGCTACTTTGATTTCCAGCCTGAAGATGTTCTAATTTGCACCCTAATCTGGCAGTTCCTCCAGACTTGCAGCAGCAAAGGGCTGCCCCATCTCCTGTCTCTGAGAAGTCTCTGGCCTGGTTTGTCTCCTGTGAAGAGTCTGTGGCTATAAACACTGTATATGACTTCTTAATTCCCTGCTTTCCCTAGAATGGCTGGGGAGCAGTGGGAAGTGCCTCTTCCTTTCCCCACTAGTGACTGCACTTTCGGTAGCAGCATTGCGTTATTAAAATCCCTTATTAATATAGGACAACTCTTTTCTGTCCCCAAAGTCTTCTGCCAGCAGCTGGATCAGAACTGATGACCCGGAACGAGTGTCAAAAATGAAGATGTCTTGCCAACATTGCACAAAATGGATATGCTGTGTTAAATGTCCTAGCTTTGGAAAGAACAGCAAGAAAGTGTAGGATGCCAAAGGAAATTACACATTACAACTGCACCTTCTATATTTTCCTGCTGTCCTTGCCATTGCAACAGCTGTAGCCAGCAGCAGTACCTGTGGTGGAGCATTTTGAAACACGAAAGCATGGGTATCTGGTGCTTTTTCCTCCAGGTCTTCAAGAAAGTGTCCTCATCCTCAGGAGATGAGCACGGGGCATAGTTCATGAGGAGAGCAGCACTGGACAGGGTCGAAATGGGGAACATGTACAAGATTGATTTCACTATTGGATTGTTTTGTCTGATTGGAACTGACATTTCTGTCTAAGTAGTATCTTAAAGGACTGTTAACAGTACCTGGAGTCCTCTTGTCAGGTACTTAAAAACCTAGGGAAGAAATACGTAAATAACAGCAGGACCAAGGAACACTTTAAAATACGTAAGAGATCTGGTCAGGTGAAACCTTTTATATAAATCCAAACAGAATTCATGGTAAAATAGCACAATAACCTGTCAGAATCAAAGGACATTTGCAACTGTAAGATAAAATAAAACAAGTCTCAGAGCAGAACAGACGCCATCTGACTCTTGTTGTAGCTGCAAGCTTGGTACTTTGAAACTCGCAGCCTTTTTGTTCTTTCATGGAGTTCTCATTTTATGCTGAAAGCTTATTATGATTGCCTTGAACCTGGTCTGTGGTTATACTTATGTACGTATTTATAGGGAACAGCTGGAGCATATCCTGAGGTTTTGAGCTAATCAGATGGAGCAGTTAAGACTTTATGTCACGATAAAACATCCCAGGAAATTACTGCTCCTCAGGAATCTTGGCAGCAACAGAGCCTTGGGTCTGAAGGGAATTCCCTGAGGCTGGTGGCAGAGGAAAAGTTTTGGGAAAACGGAACAGATAAGGAAAACAACATAGCAAGAATCTGCATCAGAGGAAGTGGAAGCAGTGATATTTAGCACGAATCCTTTTGGGAAGGCAGATTTAGAGATCGCCGAACATGGTGATTGATTCTGTTTTGCTTCTGCTGCTTTCTTGGAAATAGCACTCCCCATGCAGTCTTTGTAAATAAAGAGGAGGGCAGTACATAACTAGCATCATCTGGTTCTCTTTGACATGAAAACAAAAGAGTTCCAAAATATTGTCTATGCCCTCAGACAAAAGGAAGACAAAAATACACGTGTAATTATATTTCTCACCTTGGGCTTTGCTATTATGAGAGGGCATACGATTCCCTCTCCCTCCCCCAAAGACCTTTCTGAGATAAAGATAGGGATTATGTATCACCAGCACTCATAGTAAATAGCCTTCTCATCAGACAGTTGGCATTTATGAAGGAAATGGAAAAGCTCAACAACAGCAACACTGCTGAAGAATAAAAAGTCATTGTACGATCATAAAAGGCTTATTGTTTTCATAGGAGTTAATTTTCATGCAAGTTTCCAGTTTAGCATTTTTTTTAAACCCTTAACACTTCCTAACTCTTCTTGATAGGTAAGCACTGTATAAACATTATCTAATTCATAGTTTATTAAGTAAGTAGCTATTAATATTTTCACTTTGGTGACAGAATGGAGATAGGAGCAATTTCTTTCTTAATGTCATGGAGTGAGTCTTTTGGCTAGCAATGCTCAGGCATGGCTAGCTGGGAAGGTGGGGTTAAGGGCTGGGTTGTGCCATGGACTAAACAACCCAGTCTTAGTCTTCCTGAGTAGTAGTGCAGGGGCAGAGAAAACATACCTTTGTTTGCAAAATGGGAAGAGCAGAAATGAATCAAACCTGGGCACCCCTCTCCATCTTGCTCTCCAAAATGCTTGTTACTGTCTGGACTACTGAGATAACATTGTAGTGATAATATAGGTCAGCTAACAAATCTGCTTCCAGGAGGGAGCAGAGAAGGACCTCCCTAGGCCTGGCTAAGGGGGCTTTTCAGAAGCTCTTCCTGATTTAAACTTTTTGGGTACATTGTCTTGGTCCCAAACCCTGCCTCATTCATAAGGCATCCCCTAAGTAAATTGACCTAAGTCATAAAGCAAGTTTAGGGCTGTAATAGGGCAGATCTGTGGCCTCTGGGCCCTCCTAGGTTAGATGCTTAGTGTAAACTCTTTAAATTAGTATATTTTCACAGAAATATGTGTCTTTCTGGTGGATGGTGTACCAAGACCAGGCACCTTCACAGGAATTATTAAATGCTCCCAGGGAGGTAAGAAGGAGATGCTTAGTCAGCCAAAGAGAAACAGCAAGACAAGTGTATATCTTAAATGGGCATCTACATCAGGGCTTCACATGAAATACATCCCTTCTTAAATCTGTCCTTTCAATATTGAGTCTATATGAGAGAGTGGCTGTCTGACAGAAGGGAAAGAGGCAGCAATAGTCTCCCAGGCCACACCTGGGAAGTGTGAGCTCTCCTTGGCCTGGGGGCTTCTGCCTGACAGCTCCCCTTTTTTAAGCTGTAAATCTTTCCCGCTAGGCTGAAATGGAGTTCATTGCTATTTCTGTGCAGACGGGCTACCATGGAGGAAGGCAAGATCAAGCAATGAGGAAGGTCTTATAGTGGCGCAGGGCCAGGTGGAGAGCAGGCTGGAGAACAGCAAGGAAAGTCTCATTATAATGGTAATTTTCTTGACCTACTTTATTCAGTCATGGCGCTTTGCAAGCAGGGGCCCTAGCAACAGCACTGCAGTCCTGAGGCACCGTGATGGAGACCTGGTGTTTGGTTGTTTTCAGCTGTTGTTCCTTATCCTGAGCAAGGCAGTTTACCAGCAGCTTAACAAGGGCATTGCTGAAGGGCCTGCCTCTCTCATCCATGCTTTGTCGCTCATTCATGAATTCTGCGCAGAAATGTGGAGGAGAGCAACCAGGTTACTTTATAATGTTACAGTTACGATGTTTGGGACGAAAAAATCAAACAAAACTATATGACATATGACAAAATTGCTGAGGAAAATAACGCTGTAGGCTACTTGTGCTGGTGCGAGAGTTGCTCTGTTTCTGAGCTCATGATCCTGCGGTTTGATACAGATAATGAGTCAGAGCTGAATGCTTCCCATAGACATACATTTTCCATAGCTCAATGACACACTGCTGGGATGGTTTTAACAAGGTAAGCACACACACCAATGAATAGAGTGTCTTGGGGGAACAGGGAGGGCCCTCAGAGCATTTCATGTATTTGAGAGTCTGTTTTAGTAATGGCATTTGCCTAGCAAAAAACCCCATATATACCACTTGGATTTATTTCATTCGGATGTTTGCTTCCTAGTTTCATTTTATCTTTCCAGAAACTCAGAGAGAAAATAAAAAGTTACCAAACCTTTTATCTTTAGACTTCTGCTGGCCAACATGTTACTCATGTAACCAGATGTGACGTTCACATTATGTTGGTCATATTAAATGAATGAGTGGCCTCAGTCAAACCTGTAATAGACTTGAGTAATGTTGAATTAGGGGACAGACACCATCACTGTCATCAAGGTTTGACAATACCTCCAGACCCTGGTAATTCAGCTGCAGAAAAACCTGTCATCCTCACCTGCTCTCTCCCACTGCTCCATGACCTTTTCTTCCTCCTCTAGCCAGAGACACAGAGCAGGGTTTGTACCTCTCATCCATGCCACAGTCTCTAATGGATCTTTGCAAGCATCGGGAGAAACATCTCAGGCCACGAGGGATGTTAAGTCTTTAAAGAACTGGTCTCACATCTTCCCTCCTTTAACAAACCCAGACAATGACTGCTAAATTTTCCTGTTAAACCATTCCTCTCAAACAGTTAATCTAACAGCCTTTTAGTACCACAAATGCCTTCTATATTTCAGTTCTACTAGCTGTAATAGTTACCAGGTCCAGAGGCAATCTCAGAAAGGAGACTTTCAGAGACAACCTTGTTCTTCCCAAGATAGGGATCTGGCTTGTTACAGCTGCCCAGCAGCCTGAAGTACATATTGCTGCTGCTGGAGATAAACATGTTGTGGGTGGAAAGCAAGACCAGCAGTATTACCTGCTGTGCAGCTGATTTGCTAAAATGTCTATGTCATAGCACCCAAGCAAAGTGAATCCCAAAATATCCACGTTTTGTGGTCCTACATAGCATATCTCTGTCCATAACTTTGACCTGAAGTGGTGAGCTGAGGCTTTGCAATGAAAGGTACAAATGCAAGTGTTAAAACTCCCTTTTCCAGAAATACAGAGCTAAAACATTTTGTATGGCTCAGGTGGGTTCTTTTAAGTAGTTGTTAATCATTGATTTACATGGATCCAAGCCAGACAACAGGAGCACTGGGCTCGATGCCTTCTGTGCCATCACTAAGTACAGAGCTGGGACACAGCACAGTGGACTGTCAGGCTCTGTCGCCTCTTTATGGGACACTGTGTTGCCTCCTGAGTTAGTATCCAGCTTGATTTGCTAATCCTCTGACCAGAAAGAAGGTCAGGAACCATTGCCTGAGGCACACAAGCAGAAGCAGCTGTGTGTGTGAGGACAGAGAGGTGGATGTGGCAGCCAAGGGGCAGTGACAGAGGGAGGGCAGCGCTATGGTCACCTCCGAGCTGAGGCTGGAGGACTGCGTGCACACACAGCCTGGTAGAGTGCCAGCAGTAGTTACAAGCTGAAGGCCAAAAAGTGGACTGAGGGGGTTACATCATTCTGTTGCTTTTACCCATGCATAAAAAACTGCCTTTGGAAGCTCTTTGAGAGACAGGTTTGAGATCAGCATCTGATCCTTGCTGTGATTCAGCAAAGTCACCCATCGAAACTCTGGCTACAGGGAAATGCAACATCGTGAAAGGGAGTCAGGGTTTTATCCATTGCTGCCAGGGTATTGCACTCCCTGCTTGTGGCAGCCCTGTGGTATCTCTTCCAGGATGCCATGGGTGTGCTTGTGGGAATCCCCCAGAAGATGGACAGAAGATACTCAACCATCCAGCCGGATGCCCTGTCTCACCACACAGCTATCGAGCCCCTGATGCTACAACATAGCCTTAGCAGATTCTGAAGCCCTCTCTCTGAGTATAGGTATTTACAGAATAACACCCCACTCAAAACATACTGGGAAGAATATGTATATTGAGTTAGTCCCTCTATATGCATATATGTAACTCCTACTAATTTTGTATAGAAGTAGCAGGGATCTTAACCTGTTCAGTGAGACAGGTCTCAGCTACCAGTTGGTAAAAAGGACCTGACCATGTGCTACTGCCACTTCTCTCTGCATGCTCTGTACAGCCTGAACATGTGCAAGGCCATGGCTGGCTTTGGTTGTGCAGAAGGGAAACTTTGGACACCCTTCCCAGCTGTCTTTTTTTTAAAATAAGAAGAGAGGAATTATTAATTCTTTTAAACAGAAAAACAGCTTCTTTGAATCGGTCTTACCTTCCAGAATTAATTTCTTCCAGCTGTACCACTGAGAATGCTTTGTTATAAATCACGCCACAGTGGGTGTATTTTAGCCGGGCTGATGTAGGTTGTGCTGCTTTACGCTAGCGCTCCGGCTACAGCATGAGCTGTGCTTCCCTTGTTGTGTATTCAGAGCAGGTCAATTTTGCATGTCCTGAGATATCTTACCCTGCCTTTTTAAAAGTTCATGACAGAACTGTGATTGATTTGAAGGTGCAGAGGATTGCAGGATAATGAAAAATTACCTGAGGTTTGTGCCGAGCTCAAGGGTCTATGAGCAATAACGTACTCGTCGTTATTCATAAACTGTGAGATACTGCATGCTATTTTTCAAGGTTTAATTGCAGTTGACACCACAGACCTATTGCTGGTGGCAACCATCTTGCTGAAATGTGGTGTTTCTGGGTTAACCTACAGTACAAAACCCTCACAGGAATAATTGTCAGCCAGTTTCCAGCAGGCTAGAAAAAAAGCTGTCTACAGTTAGAAGCAAATTTTACCTTTTGCTTCTAGAGATGCACTTAAGCTAGAGTGTTAAATTTGAGTCTAGCTTCTGTTAGGACTAATTTCTGTGGTTCTGATGGTTGCCACTGATGTGCTGAGAGCTGAGTGGCGCCTTAATGCATGAGCTTGGGTCTGGGCAGGTCCACATACAAAAATATGCAAAATTCATAACCCAGTCTGCGGAAGATCCTCATCTCCAGTTATCAGGACTTGTGAATGGACATTTTCCCGACATGTTTCACTTCAAGCAATGCTATTTTTCCTTTCTGTCTCCATCCTTCTGTCCATCTGTCCTGGTTTCAGCTGAGAGAGGGTTAATTTTCTTCACAGCAGCCAGTATGGGGCTGTGTTTTGGGTTTGTGCTGGAAGCAGCGCTGATAGTGCAGAGATGCTTTTGCTGTTGCTGAGCGGTGCTTGCACAGAGCCAAGGCCTTTTCTGCTTCTCGCACAGCCCCGCCGGGGCGGGATGGCTGGGGTTGCGCGGGGAGTTGGGAGGGGACAGACAGGGCAGCTGACCCCAATGACCAAAGCGATATTCCATACCATATGGCGTCATGCTCAGTTTATAAGGGCCTTGGGGGGAAGAGGAAGGGGGGGCAGTGGCGTTCGGAGTGATGGCGTTTGCCTTCCCAAGTCACCATTACGCGTGATGGAGCCCTGCTGCCCTGGGGATGGCTGAACCCCTGCCTGCCATGGGCAGTGGAGAATGAATTCCTTGTTTTGCTTTGCTTGTGCACGCGGCTTTTGCTTCACTGATTAAACTCTTGTATCTGAACCCACGAGTTTTCTCACTTTCACTCTTCTAATTCTCTCCCCCTTTCCAATGAGGGGGCTGAGCGAGCGTCTGCGTGGTGCCCAGCCAACAGCTGGGGTAAAACCATAACACCATCTCTGTGTGAACACTACTTGTTCAACAGTTTACCCACGGTTGTTTGTTGCTTTGAAAGCATATGCAAAACTAAAAGTTACCTAAGGTCACCTAGTTTGAATGTAGACCTCCCTGGTATTATTTTGATGGAGATAGAGTCCTGGGTCAATCTTGGGGGAAACATGAATATTTCCAATAGACATAGTCTTTGTGGGTAGGCAGAGGAGGTAGGAAAGTGCTATCAGCCAGAGTAATGTTCAATTAGCAGTTGTAAAAGTGACATTTGCTTGGTGTATTCTTCTTAGTATTAGTGCTGAGAATACAGCTCATCCATTAACGTGTCTGACGTGCCATGGTGTTTAACCCACTTTCTCAGCATCTTGCCCAGGAGAATAGGTCACTCTGTTCACTGAGATATTCTGCAGCACATTTTTCTACCACTACTGAGAAAATGGTCATATTTCAGACAGTGAGGCCCATCAGCTTTTTTCAAGAGGCAATTCCCTGTGAGTATGCTGAGCACGGCCTGACAAGTTAGCCATGGATGGGTAGTTCACTCACTGACGAGTGTGGGATGGTGCCTGCTCATGTCACAGCTATGTAGTAACTCCTTATCAGTAGAAAGGAGAAGCTTTATACTTATTTAGAGGCTTATTCATAAGAAAGAAATATAAACAAATAAGAAACCTCTTCTGTCCTCTAGATAGTCCATTGCCACATAAACAGTTAAAATGACCGCCTTATGCAGGAGTTCTCATCCAGCTGATATTATACATGAGCTTTCCTGGAAAAGACATGTTACTAGTGCAGGATTTTTGTGTTTAGCTGGATGAGAAATAAAAACATTATATGAGCTGTTTGGAAAACTGTAGTTGGGATTTCCAGCAGATGAAAGGGGGGGAACAGCTGAACTGAATGGTGACGAGGTGTGAAGGCAATGGTAAAATGGAAAGTTGCTGTGTCATGACAACGGTAGCAAAAGTATTTTACGAGGGTGATCATTGCTAATAGCCTTGAGCTCTTTGCTTGTATCTGGTGTCCCTTAACTCCGTTCCAACAAGATCTTTCCTATTTTGGATTGTGTTCTGTAGGGAAAGATTTGTGTCTTCATATTGTTTGGAAAGCACCATGCCTGGGACTGGGCAGCCAATGAGTAAATAACTCACGTGTTTTGGGACCCTGTAACAGTAGCCGTATGGAAAATAGCAAGACTGCCTGGCTTGCACCGCTGCGTGCATGCACTGAGAGTGCTTCTGTACACAGCACGTGGTTCCCTGGCTAACGTGACCGTCGGTGACTGTGCAGATTGTACAGAGTGAACTGCCGGGAAACAAGCAAGTGTTTTACACAAAGCAGATCTGAGAGGACCGTGTTCTCCNTTTCAGCACTTGCTGCAATAGCATATTCTCCAGATGCCAGGCCTTCAGGTATCCCTGCTCTTCAGGATCAGTCACTCTCCTCCATGACAAGCATTATAAACATGCTGGTTTTTCCTCCCTTTCATCATGTCTGCACAGCGGTCTCCCAGTCTCAGTGACTCCTTTTTGTGCCTCATTTTCTCTTTCTTCCACCCAGGAAACCCCGACTCACCATGCACACAGACACTCTGAGGAAAACAATTAAGATGAATGTAAGATCTCATCGGCTAAGCCAGAAATCTCCCAACATAGTTTACCTAACACAATGGGCTGTGCCTCCAACCACCTGCTGCCAAAGTCCTAATTTCTTTACTTTCAGCAACATGATAAATGTATAAACCAGGTCACTTTGTTACTATTACCTTTGAAAATTCAAAGGCATGGAAAGGCAGTGCTTCTAATTCCAACTCAGTACCTGGGGCAGGCAGCAGATATCTTTGTTGTACTGGGCTGTAAGATGAGCTTTCCCTTAGGTAAAATCTTGCCATCAAACTGGAAAAGTTTTCCTTCCTTTTTTTTTAATTTTAAGTTGAAAAGCAATTCTTGCCAATTTGAGAAAAAAACATGGCACGCTCCCAAAATCACATGCTTCATTAGTTTGGCATGTATATTCAAAAGTTTCCTTTTATAGAGGGCTGGAAGGTTAGGAATGGAGTCCTGCAAGGGAAAGGCTAAGTGTGTCATTGCTTGATGTGCTTAAAATAAGGCTGACTGCCCAGTACCAAACACTGGGAAGAACGGATGAAGAGCAATCTCTGTCATCAGAGAGAAGCAGACTGTCTGATCTCTTGGTTCTTTTGCATCTCCTGCTTCTTGAAGTCCATAAGGAAAATTTGTGTATAACATGTACTTTTCTTGGGATATATTTTGCTTCTAACATGTTGCCTACAATTGCCCTAATCCTGAAAGCCTCAATCCCAGTTCAGTTACTTTGGAGAAGACCTCTGATTTCAGATGATGATAAGTCCTCTAGTACAAAAGGCACAGTGCTGCTGACATATTTCCGGTTATGATCTGGCCACACAAGGCTTTAGGGTCTCCTACAGAACTACTGTCTGCTGGCCATTTGCTGCTGGCATTTAGTATTAATGCTGCAGCTATAGTATATGTTTCCAGAGTCCAGCTTTGTTAGATTCCCAGTCAAAGGAACTCGGGTCACCTCTGGTCCTTTAATCCTTGTACTCTGCTTTTCTCACGTCCTCTGTAGATGTCCTACCTTCACCAGAAAGATCTGCAGACAAAGAGAGTGGTCTTCCAGCCACCTTGGATATTCAGGCAAATTTTGGTGTATTAATGTCAGTGTTTACCAGAGTCTTGCTGAAGCTTTAGAAAATCTTCCTGTTCCTTTTGAACTTCTCGATGCTTTGTGTGAACTTATGCAACTAAAGCAGAGTTTGACCCATGGCACAATCTTTAAATAGAAACTTGCTTGTAGTGTATTATTTTGGTTTACTTGCAAGAAAAAAATATTTTCTAGTAATTTCCATGCACTGAAGAATTTGCAGGATGAGACCAAAATTAATTACTCTAATGCAGCCACTGTACACAGTGATTTTACAAAAAACAAGAAATCGTCATCAGATTGAGACACTGAGCTCATCTAGAGTTACTGCAGGCAGAGAATTAAATTCAACAGAGACATTTCTCATGTAGCACAATGATACGTTTTCTGAAAATATAAATCACAACAAATGAACTGGGAAAGGCATGGCACTGACACATGTACAATTACAGAAGAAAAGAAATGTCTCTTGGTTTTGTTTGTTTGATTAAAAAACCTGAAAGGCAAAGATTTGTTTATCTCATTGTAGACGGACACAGCAAGATTCATCCATCAGGTCTTTATGCTCAGGGCTGTTTCACGTGCGTGGTCATGGCACACGAACATTTTAGGCACGCTAGCATTTCTGGTAAATACTTATTAGGGACCTACCGTTGTACTCGGGTAAGATCAGCACACAATGAACTCAGCCATGGTTGACTTGAAAGGTAAATACCTTGTGGGGCAACCTGAAAAAAAGTCTGTTCCCACCAGCAGCTGACTCAGAGGCTTGGAGGGGGATATTGTAGCTTCTGGAGAAGTCTTGCAGCGTAACTTTTAAAGCTTTGCTTAGTTCAAGTCACAGTGGTTAGTAGTTCCAAATATGGCTCAAGGCAGCAATTTCATTTCTCTGGATTTCAGCAGGAGAAAAATGTAATAGTTCACATAGTTGTACTCAGTTTGCAATGAAAAAGGAGCTCGTGCTATAAATATATTTCAAATGCCAAGACAAATCTGATGTGTTCTTATGCACAGTCTTGTAAAGGTAGATAATCTATTCTCTGTTAGTTATATATTACACCCTCCTGGCCTCGTAACTCATGAGATATGCTTAGATAGTAGTTTAAAATGTGAATCTCCAAAATTTACGTAGCAGATATTTACAGGTTGGCACATCTGATTTTTTTTTTTAACTTGTTCATTTCTTTTATCTGTTAATATAAAATGACAACTTACTCTTTCTTGTCCCTTAATCTAAGAACCAGATTTTAAAGTAATTCCAAATGGAAGACCAACAGTAAAAACTCTGAAGACCATGAGGCACCTAACATTGCATGGAAGTGCCCAGTGGGATTTCCAAAACACCAGGTCTGTTAGATGTCTAATACCCGTTACTTCTCGAAGTGAATTAGCCCCAGATCCGGTGTAGACTTTTTTGCAAATCCTATTTGATGCCTCTCTGCATATTGAAGTGTCAAAATGCCTTTGCAAATCTGGATTCCAACTCTTAGATACCATCTCAGAACTTTGTGAAAATGTGAAGGAGAGTTTTGCCTAAGAAAGCGTTTCATTGTTCAACCTCGGAATTAATCAGTTGCAAACCAGGAAAGGCTAGGTTTTAGATAATCCTTCCAAAAATTAATTTCTAAACATACTCTGTGAGTGCTTAGTTCCATCTTCTCTAATACAACAAGGCAAGGATATACTATTCATCTTTCCAGCATCTCAGTTGGCTTTTCTTTAACTAATGAGCAATAGATCAACATCAGTCTAAGTCATCTGAGAATCTAGTGTCAGAATTTGTTTAACTGGACGAAGTTCCTGGCAAGATCTAAATATAAACATACTTAAAGGAGAAATCTTTTTATATTACATTTTGTTTCTGATACTTGAGTCTAAGTTTAAAGTAGAAATCTTGTACTGCCATCCAACTTGCAAGGAAGTGCCTTGGAAAGATATTTACTTTTTTAGGTTTCCTTCTTTGCTCTAAGAAGCACTTGAAAACCAATACATCTCAAATGCAAAGCAATAGAAATGGAATCTCGGTTGTCTACATGAGGAAAAAGACCAGAGTTCTTCCTGTTTATCTTGCTTCCCCCATAGCATCTACTTTTCTAGTTGATGACAGAAAGAAAATCAAACCAAAAATTAATTCTAGAAGTAAATGAAGAAAGTGAAAGGAATACTGCAATATGTTAAGACAACAGCAAACTCAAACCTCCTTGCCTTTACAAATACTATGGTTTCAACACTGCATAGATTTCAACATAGATTAGGAAAAGAAAGTACCACGCGCACACACATGCCTTTATGACCTCTTGCTCGTTTCTACAGAAACAAATAAAGGTCAGAATTTTCTTTTGATTTGTAAGTTATGGAAGAAGTGCCAAACAGGTAGCTTGTATATAATATTTACATGTTTAATGATAGAGCTATATAAAATCAACCATCTTGCTCTTCCCTTCAGAGTCTCACACACTTCCTATCTGTGATACTCCACTGTGTAGTCTTGGCTCTTTCAAGGTTGTTAATAAATACCAGGCATCCACGAACAGAAATAGAGAATAAATGAGCTGGTCTAATCATGATTGTGGTGGTGATAAGCTCTAAGTAAAACTGAGTAATAACCCCATTTTACCAACCCCCAAAAGACCAGGGACAAAAATGAGCATCATCGAAGAAGGCAGGACCCTACCTGTGCTTGGCTGAGTTTGCATGGTCATACTGAGCTACAGGGAGTTACAATGCTGCATGAGTTATTTTTATACACCTTCTAAATAGTAGTCTTGCTTGGAATTAGTGGTAACAGTGTGATTGCTTAGCTGATTCTGCAGCCCTGACTTGTGCAAGTTGCCCTGGGTTTCTATGGGACAGTTTTCCTTCCCTTTGTGGGTACACATCTTTTTTTGCTTTCTTTTTCCTTCAGGCTCCCATAAGACCTAGTACTCAATATCTAAATCTTGTTTATTTCAGACAGTATTAATGATTTAATTTTTGATCTTGTTTGCTAATAGACTAGAACTTTCTGCATGTGCCACAACAGAGACAATCTTCTTCCTTCTTTGTGAAATAAGCAACATTAATTCTGATCACTTTCTGAATTAGCAGAGCTTTTCACAGGAGTATTATTTTTAAGTGCTGTTACCGGAATTACTCAGGAGAGCTTAGAGGTTTAAATTAGTGATGTTTAAATTAATTAACAAGAATGGCCTGTGAATTTTCCCATGAGTTAAGATTCAAGATCTTATTTGTGGGGGGGTTTTTTTGTGTATATATTTCCAGCACCAGCAAATTTGGCAAAAATCTGATTTAATGTTGCCTGCTGCATAGGACATTACATTAATATTTCAATTAAAAATTACATGCCGACAATTGCTCATTTATCTTGAGGTTATATGTATCTGTGTCTGAGGTAACTCAACATAGACCAGCTGCAATCAGTGTCACTGCAGTAACTTGCATGGGCAAGATCCTAGCCCAGATATATTTGGTAGTGAGAAAAGGACATGGGAAATTTGGACACCTGGCTTCCTTTCTGAGTACTGCCCTCACTGTACTGTGCCTCCATGGAATAGAGCAGTAGGAGATGCACTTCATGGAGCAAATGCATGAGTGATGAGTCATTAGAAAGTGTGCAAGCTAATTCAGCTTCCACTGACTTCAGCTGGATGGACTAAATGCAAGAGTGTAAAGTACTGCATCTGCATTTTGAAACATTAATTAATTTATCTAAAGTTTTCTGCAGTGTCTGGGTACAACAGAGATCAGTGTTGTTTCAGTCTCGAGCTGGTAAAGGGCTTCTAGTTTAGTAGTGGACAAAGGCTTAGAGTCCGCACTGCAATGTTGTCGCTGAGTAACAAACACAGTATCAGTAGCTTCTTGTCCTTTCTCTATGTTGAGAGAGAGTTCTGGTTCCAGCAAGAATAGCTGTGTAGTCCTCACAGAGGCCGGGATTTGAGAGCAGGCATAATCCCACTGAACCCTGTTACCCCTGCTCTTTCGTTCCTTGTTGCTGGTTGTAGTCTAGCCTTGGCTTGGAGCAGCCATGCTCTGCTTACCTCAGGGCATTTGCTGGCAGACTGGACTAGAGAATGCTCTTTCCAGCTTGGGCCATGCTGGCCAGGCAACCAGGCCCACAAAGGCTCTTCCCAAAGAGCACTGGAATTTGGACTGAGCTATGTCAGAGGGAGCTGTGGGTGCTGCAGAAGGGAAATTTTCAGCTCAGACATGGACTCCTCAGGACCAGAGCCAGTCTTGCCCAAATCCCTGCCTGGAGACCATGGCAGACTACTACTGAACTGTTGGAAAAAGAAAGCTGCAAGCTTAAAACACATCTCAGATAAACTGTGTTCCAAAAGCAGTAACTCATCAAGAACTGAGAGCGAGCCCCATGCCATGCTGCATAGTACCATTTATGTTGCTGGGCAGGCATGAGATCAAATGGAATTTCAGTCAGGATCAGCTAAGGAGGGATAGAACTACAGATGAACAATGGGTGGTGAGGGATAGCCTACAAAATTTTACAGAAATATTTTCAAACATGAGCTTATGAAATTAGGTTCTGAAGTTTGCAAAGTAGCCTTCTGAAAAGAATCAACCCTTTGGTGTGGGGATAGTCAGGTCAGCTGGAGCTGACATTTATTTAAACAACATGAGTTGCTATCCCTTTACTCTCTCTTCTTTTTTTTTTAGTAACAAAATCCCTTTGGGAGCAATAGAAGGGTTAAATAGTTTACTTTTGTATGCAGCTATTATAACAGTTTGCACAGAGAGGTGTCCATCCTCAGCTGTCTTCTCAACAGCTTTTCCAAGGAAGGCTTGTGTTACCCTATGCCATGATTAGTCTTTGGAAAAAAGAGATCCCAATATTCGGTGACAAACATCTTCAAAACCTTCTTTCTTCTCTGCTATAAACCTAAAATAGTTGTTCAGGACTGCTCCTTATGTATCTGGTATCCCTGTATCTGTTCTACTTATGGTGCTATTTGTAAGTAGTAGTAGTGTCTTACAGAACACTACTCACAACAAGTTATTGTGGAGAAAAAAGTGAGGGAAGGTGCAAAGATTGTCCCAGACCACCTGCATCTGCCTAATTCAGCCAGATCATGTCTTTGTGAAGAGATAGCTGGGACAGTGACCCAGCAAAAAATGGGGAGTTGTGTCTCTGTCATGAGTACATGGTATAATGTTGACTAAGGTTGTTTGTTGCTAGACCACAGGCTTCTGTTGGTTCGGATTTTGGGAATGATTCTGTTCCTTTCACCCCTGGGCCAAGAACAGTTTGTGGATACAGTTGGTAGCAAGGAGAGCTCAACTGCCTAGATGCCAGGCACCTTGCCATACAGCCGTCTGTGTGCCAGTGCAGCTTGCCACAGAGTAGGTCTCCTGCCAGGTGATTCAGTTTGGACCACTGAGGATAGAGACAAGGAGTCTACTGAATAGCAGCTGGTTGGTTTTTCTGGGCTTGGTTGGGTTTGTTTTTCCTTTTTAATTCTGCAGTACTCATTCTTTCTCCTAATCATGCATGGTTATAATTTAGATTCACAGTTTCAAAACACATCTCTACATGTCCAGTTCCAAAACCAGGTCAGAGCACCTATCTCAATGTCAGTAATACAAATTCACAGGGTAAGCATAGAAGAAAGGCACCCATAAATGCACGTCCCGCAGCCCACTTTACCTTAACTGTCAGGGGCAAAGTGAACGTAGAGCAGGGTGCCTCAAATATTAACAAAGCTCACGGTTGAGAGCAAGATCTAAACTTACCACAGAGGATTTCAGTCAGCGCCTTGCTTTACGAAGAGGGTACACTCAATCTCTGCTGGTCTCCCCAGGGGCACTTGGACATGGAAATGAAGAGTATTTATCAAATCTCAAACTGTTCAGGGCATACTGGGATAAAGCTGATCCCTTTAGTGCCATCGGGAGGCTTATCGGAAGCCAATACTGGGTTTGGAGCATTGGCATAATGCATTTTCAATTGCTGCTCTATGTAAGCAAAGGGCTAAGCATTGCTTCAACTACACTGGCAACCTCTGACCTTGGTGGTGATGGTTGGCACTAATGACTAATAATAAATGGCTATTCTAATTACTGTAAGATTAAGAAAAAGAATCTTTTTGAACAATAATTCTATACTCCAGTCTGCTTCTTAATACCTATTCTTATGACTGGGAGATGATTAGCTAGTATTCCCAGGCTTTGTATTTAACATTAATTTACTCCCAGACTGGTATAACATAATCATAATAAAAATAGATTTATTGGTTTGTTTCTTCTTCTGGCCCAATTAGGTAAAGCTCAGAACTTTATAGGATATTGAGGACACTGAAGCAGATGCTGAATAATAACAGCTAATCTCTGTTCATTGTGATATATCCCAGAGCAGCTGCAAATGATGGCCTAGCTCTGTTATCATCCTGGATAGCATGAAAATTAAGGTTTTCTTCCAAATACCTCCTCTACATCACTGATCCATTTTCATTTCCCAGTTAGTCCTCTTCTCTCATATGATCAAAACCCCATGAATTTCCACAGACACAGAACAGCTATTCCTCATCCTATGGTCACTTAGAAGGGAAGACTGTCTGGGTTATCCCAACGTATATTTTAACAGGGCCAAAAAAGACTGAGGTTGCCACATGTAATTCCAAGTGTTCTTTCACTTGTGCTGATTATACAGAAATGTAGGTTTTGAAAATACGGTATATACAAAACCTATATTAATGATCAGCCTATAGGCGCTTTTGGGGGGATCTATGAAACCATGTTTATATTTATTAAGAAGTCCACAGAGACTGCAGCACATTGTGTGCTAAATATGGGGAGTCTCCATCCCTACAGGAGAAATAGTCTAAAAACCATAATTCTTGTTAAAGCTGGTGCATTGTCACACTCTTTCAGCAGCCTTTTTGGGCTTCATGTCATGTAGGACACTACAGCCCAAGGTATTACTTCCCAAGTCATACACTTGTTACTGGCAAGTGGGACACAGAGCTATCAAATATTCCATCTTCTGTCCAACAGTGTGTTTTTCTTGTTCCACCATTTCCTGGTTTCCCATTCCCAAGAAAAAAAATAAATATATAGTTTGAGAGACTAAATTTCACTAGAATCAGTGCCTGGAAAAATCTCAAGGATGACACCACCCTTACAAGCAGTAAAATAGTAAGACATGGCAATTCAAGTGTTGTTTTTTAAGGAAAGTGGCACATGGTAGTCCTGTTTTTTGCATTCCTTGCTGCTTTTTGAAGTGTGTTAGACGACTCTAAAAATAGGTATGAGTGTAATTGCCAGGGATTTGTAAAGGAGCCTGTTTGTGAATGCCAAAGAGATTTGAAGGCAGATATATTTTGAAACAGTTGAGCTGGAATAGTTCCTTTTCCTTCATCCCACATGTTTTTTTTGGGGGGTGCGAGAGCAGAGCACGTGTCCACACATGGTGCCATACAGCCCTGCCAGCAATCTGCAGCAAAAGGGACTGTAAGGTATGCAGCCAGCAAAAATGGTGCTGTTTCATCAAGCATATACCACCTTTTTCAGGACAGAATTTTCCTCTAAAACACAAATGCAGTGGATTCATGCATGTGTTTCAATGCTTTTGAAAGCTACCAGTTGCAGATACTGGTACAGACTCTCATAGCTTTCCTGAAGTCAGAGGAACTAAGACAGTTTTATAGTTCTCTACTTGTTCCAAACAAGAGGAAGAAAATGTGCAAAGCCCTGCTATCTTCTTTTGCTCCAACACGATCATAATCTTGACAAGTCACCATCACGTTCCAAAAAGAAAATTGAAATGCTTCCGTTGTCTCTGTGTGCCTGCTCTCTGTGTGGACAAGCAGGCCCTGATGAGTTAGGAACAGCAAGCAGGACACACTGGACCCTGGGCACTAGTGAGAGCATAGGGCTGTTCACAGTGGCCACAGCTCAGGTAGACAGAGACTGTTTAGCTTTAAGGTGTCTAGCTTGGGTGCTGCTGACAGCATGAGAGACAGGACAGCTATAGTGCAAAGTCTGCCCAGGAATACTTAGGTTGTTGGCACATGCATACTTTGTGCTAGCCACAAATGATGTAGTTTGAAGGGCTGCACAAAAGAACAATAGGTAAGCATGGCTTATGAAAGGGTTACATGGTGTTCCTCCCTCGGCTTGCGGTTGAGGCTGCGAAAATGACCATGGGATAGCCCCAAGCTGTGACCAGTCATTTGCAATGTGGAGAAGTGGGCACTTAAAGCCCAGAACGGTGATTCCCCAGGGCTGCCTGGCAGCCCTCAGCAAGGCCTGTTTGGTCTCCTGGGACCCAGACCAGCTCTGAATGAGCGGTCTCACGGTTAAAGGGTAAATAGCCTATTACCAGTTTCCCAAGTTGTGCATTCACTTGATTCAAAGGCTCTAAATTAAAATTTTTGGTTGCAAAGGTTTTAGCATTACAACTCCTATTATACTTCATTCTCAGTTCTGAAAATGTAAGGAATAACTGACACAGGGGAAAAAAAAAGAAGGGAAAATGCAGTTCCAATCAAGTGTATGCAGTATATGTTGTTTCTTACCTATGTGTTGCAGCAGTTTCCAAACTTCTCTTTCTTTAAATCATTTTAGCCTTAATTAGCACTTTAGAAGACTTGTTCTTTGAAGATCTGTAATAACCAAAAAGTGTTTAGTTTGTTACTGAATTACATCTTTCTTAATCAATAACAATTACACGTTAGGTGTGAAGCTTGCATTGTTTGGCACATCTCAAAATACCTCACAAAGGAGCGCAGCATGCAATTCATCATGATACTTCACCATGTCAGATGACTCACATAGTTGTAATTCAATCATCAAGAGGTATTTAAAACTAAATTCCATGGAATTTCAATTGTTTATTGTGCTATCTCTGAACATTATTTTTACCTAACAGTATGTCAGCCAATATTGTAATAAGTTTTTGCCTAATTTAGCAAGGCAATTACCTCAAATTAAGAACTTACATCTTTTTGTGCAGTTAGTTTTTAAAGGCAAAGATGCCTTGTATGATCTGAATATGGTTTGTAAAATCTGAAAACCTCCACATGAGTTTTTGCTTGTCTGCAAGCATGGCAACAGTTGGGATATTGAATTTTATTAAACTGTCCAAATAAACCATTACTCTTGTACTGGTGGTGTTGTGTGCCAAATAGTAGCCTGAAGCAGAGCTGCTTGGCTCTGTTAAAACCCTGAACTAATAGGTTCCTAATGAAAGCAACAATTCAAAGTAAACCGTAAGAAGCACGGAAAGGCCTATGCATCCCTCATAAAAATGAGTGTGGTGTTGCATTACTGTTCTGTGGTAACAGGGGCCACATTTTGACTCACTCTCAAAAGTGGCATGATATCTGCGCACACGACTTCTCCCTGAGGATATTCCTCAGCAGATTTAGGAGGTGCTGCCCAACTCCTTGCAGGAGAATATAAGGGGCAGGGAAAAAGGAATAGGATGAAAATCACTCCTTGACTTTAGGATGAAGAAAAGATCAAGATCTCACTTCAGTTCTGTCTTGAAGGCTTAAATGGCAGAAAATTGCACAGGCCTTTGCCAATACCTTTTACCAAGGGAAAGTCATGCTTGACCAACCTGATAGCCTTCTATAAGAATGTAACCAGGTGGATGGATGATGGAAGGGCAGTAGATGTGGTCTATCTTGACCTCAGCAAGGCATTTGACACCGTCTCCCACGGCATCCTTGTGGGCAAGCTGAGGAGGTGTGGCCTGGATGATCGGGTAGTGAGGTGGATTGTGCGCTGGCTGGAGGGCAGAAGTCAGAAGGTTGTGGTCAATGGGGCCAAATCTAGTTGGAGGCCTGTGACTAGTGGAGTCCCTCAGGGGTCGGTGCTGGGTCCGGTACTATTCAGTATCTTCATCGGCAACCTTGATGAGGGAACGGAGTGTACCCTCAGCAAGTTTGCTGATGACACTAAACTGGGAGGAGTGGCTGACACACCAGAGGGATGTGCGGCCATTCAGCGGGACCTAGATAGGCTGGAGAGCTGGGTGGGGAGGAACCTGATGAGATTCAACAAGGACAAGTGTAAGGTCTTGCACCTGGGAAAGAAGAATCCCATGTGCCAGTACAGGTTGGGGACTGACCTGCTGGAGAGCAGT
This sequence comes from Psophia crepitans, assembly GCA_013399095.1. Lineage (NCBI taxonomy): Eukaryota > Metazoa > Chordata > Aves > Gruiformes > Psophiidae > Psophia > Psophia crepitans. Next base: position 310,158 of record VWZZ01007375.1, on the reverse strand, counting down.
GTAGGGGAAAGGGACCTGGGGGTCCTGGTGGACGGGGGGATGACCATGAGCCAGCAATGTGCCCTGGTGGCCAGGAAGGCCAATGGCATCCTGGGGTGCATTAGAAGGGCTGTGGTCAGTAGGTCGAGGGAGGTCCTCCTCCCCCTCTATTCTGCATTGGTGAGGCCGCATCTGGAGTATTGCGTCCAGTTCTGGGCCCCTCAGCTTAAGAAGGACAGGGAACTGCTAGAGAGAGTCCAGCGCAGAGCCACTAAGATGATCAAGGGAGTGGAACATCTCCCTTATGAGGAAAGGCTGAGGGAGCTGGGTCTCTTTAGCTTGGAGAAGAGGAGGCTGAGGGGTGACCTCATCAATGTTTATAAATATGTTAAGGGTGAGTGTCGGGAAGATGGAGCCAGGCTCTTCTCGGCCTCACTAAGCGATAGGACAAGGGGCAACGGGTGCAAATTGGAGCATAGGAGGTTCCGGGTTAACGTAAGGAAAAACTTTTTCACTGTGAGGGTGACAGAGCACTGGAACAGGCTGCCCAGAGAGGTTGTGGAGTCTCCTTCTCTGGAGACATTCAAAACCCGACTGGATGTGTTCCTGAGTGATGTGCTCTGGGTGGCCCTGCCTTGGCGGGGGGGGTTGGACTAGATGATCTTTCGAGGTCCCTTCCAACCCTTGTGATTCTGTGAATACTCTGTACCAGGGGGAATGCCATTCCAAAATGCGGCACAGTTTTGCATGCCCAACAGGGAAGAGTGTTATGCTGCTTAAAAAATCTGCTGCTTTGTAGGTCAGATACAGATGCATGTCTTGCCTCAGCAATGACTAATAAGAACTTCAAATTTAGTTCTCTCTCTCTCTTTTTTTTTTTCCAGTACAGTTCCAGATGAATTAAAGGATTTCTTTCCATGCTGTTTTTTTACTGAATCTTATTATTTCTAAGATCATGGTCTTCTGAACTGATATATACATAGAGATCTTACCATCCAAATGTCTTCAAGCACTCATCTCCCTTGAATTCACAGAATCACAGATTGGTAGGGGTTGGAAGGGACCTTTAGAGATCATTGAGTCCAACCCCTCTGCCAAAGCAGGTGCCCTACACTAAACTGCACAGGTAGGCATCCAGACGGGGCTTGAATGTCTCCAAAGAAGGAGACGCCACAACCTCTCTGGGCAGCCTGTTCCAGTGCTCCATCACCCTCACCGTGAAGAAGTTCTTTCTCATGTTTGAGTTCAGCTTCCTGTGTTCCAGTTTTTGGCCATTGCCCATTGTTCTCTCACTACCCACCACCAAAAAGAGTCTGGCCTCATCCAATTGCCTACCACAGTTAAACACTGATCAGATCCCCTCTCAGCCTTCTCTTCTCCAGGCTGAAGAGACACAAGTCTCTCAGTCTTTCCTCATAGGGAAGATACTCCAGGCCTTTTATCCTCTTTGTTGTCCTCCGCTGGCAATTTCCAGGAGATCCCTGTCTGTCTTGATCTGGGGAGCCCAGAACAGGACACAGTACTTTAGATGGGGTCTCACCAGGGCAGAGTAGAGGAGGAGGATCACCTCCCTCTACCTGCTGGCCACGCTTTCTTTAATGCATCCCAGGATGCCATTGGCCTTCTTGGCCACAAGGGCACACTGCTGGCTTATGGTCAAGCTGTTATCCACCAGAACTCCTAGGTCTTTCTCTGCAGAGCTCCTCTCCAGAATTAATTTTTATACTTATTTTCGTAGTGCTTCTGTATGATCTAGAGAACGATTTTTGTCCTAAAATGGAAAACTGAAGTACAGCCGATTTCCCTTACCTGCTCTCCTTGACTTTTGAAATTGATCTGTCCTCAATTTTAGACAAATAATGCTATTTCAGAACTGTCTCATTAGTATAAACAATGATGTAGTTGATGTTTTTCTGTTTATCCCCTGACACTGTAGCATCCATATAATAAGACTCATTGTTACTGTGCTCATGCCGTGTTTCTGTAAGCACAAACAGTGCATCATCGCTGGACAATAATTTTGTCAGATCAAGGCTGTGACTTTGCCCTCTGAGGGTTGTCTGTAAGGACATAATACTGTTGAACTAGACAGAAGGATTTACAATGAGCCTCTTTTTAATTATCATGCATAACTCTAGGGAGCTTTTCAAAATGGTCCCTCTTTGAGTAATTTTAATATGTTTCTAAAAGATTTAAAGTGATATAGGTCCAGAGGCAGAATAATATGTATGGCTATTTTTAAATGCTAGTGTAAAACCCCAGCTGCACAGCTTTGTCTGTATTCATATTGTATTAATCTGTCCATTTTAATGTCCTCGCTTTTCTCTCCCTCTCTCATTCTCTTCCTCTAAGTCCCTGCCCAGCTGTTTCCCAGAGACCATTTAAAAATTAATTCTAATGATTTTAGGTGCTTTTAATATGACTATCATCACAAAACTGCTCTCCTAGTGAACCAAGTCGTTAGCTGGCAGCAGTATTATTTGGGGACCTCGTCTCATTGTTTCCCCCAAGCTGACTAGAGTCAGGCCAAATCCTTGGTCTAATCCTGTTTACTTATTTACAATTTAAATGAATTTAGATGAATAGACCACAGGATAATTGGCTCCCTTAAAATATAACAGCAGAATAAAGAAGGTCTAAGCTCCAGCTGTTTTTCAGAGAGGGAGACAACTTAGACAAATCCTGTGACCAGGCTCATTCCTTGCAACCAGAAAAACCCTGCACCCATGATGAATTTTCTCTGGCCTCTTGGCCATCTGGGGCAATTACTCCTCTCTGATTAATTATCAGTTTTGACTAACAGTTTCAGATACTTCACTGAGCCTGAAAAAGTTCTCGGCAGACCACTGATTTTAAGTAGGGTCTAATGTTTATACAGGTTAAACAGTGTCTGAATGACAGCCTTTAGTGCCTTTCAGCACAACAGTTAACAAGAACCCTAGTCAGAATTTGTGCACTTTAGTTAAACAAGACAGAAAAAAAAGTCTGATTTTATTGACAGACTAAAGAAAGCAGGCAATTATGTTTCAAATCATAGAATCATAGAATGGCTTGGGTTGGAAGGGACCTTAAACCCCTCTGCCATAGGCCACCCACTAGATCAGGTTGGCCAGGGTCCCATCCAACCTGGCCTTGAACACTTCCAGGGATGGGGCATCCACAGCTTCTCTGGGCAACCTGTTCCAGTGCCTCACCGCCCTCACAGTAAAGAATTTCCTCCTAATGTCTTATCTAAATCTCCCCTCTCTTAGTTTAAACCCATTACCCCTTGTTCTATCATTATCTACCCGGGTAAAGAGTCCCTCTCCATCCATTTTATAAGACCCCTATGAGTATTGAAAGGCTGCAATGAGGTCTCCCCAGAGCCTTCTCTTCTCCAGGCTGAACATCCCCAGCTCTCTCAGCCTTTCTTCATAAGAGATGCTCCAGACCTCTGATCATCTTCGTGGCCCTCCTCTGGACTCGTTCTAAGAGGTCCACGTCTTTCTGGTTCTGGGGACCCCAGAGCTGGATGCAGTACTCTAGGTGGGGTCTCACGAGCTCAGAATCACCTCCCTCGACCTGCTGGTCACGCCTCTTTTGGTGCAGCCCAGGACGCAGTTGGCCTTCTGGGCTGCAAGGGCACAGTGCTGGCTCATGCCGAGCCTTTTGTCCACCAGAACCCCCAAGCCTCTCTCCGAAGGGCTGCTCTCAATGTGTTCTTATGTTTCTAAATGTTTCTGTTTACTTGCTCTTCTACTTTTCTTTTGGTTTACAATTGTTCTTGTTAATCACTATGTATCTTTCAAGAGTCAGTAACTTCAGCTTTGGCAATTTGCCTGAGATCAGTGGCTTGCAACAAAAAAAACTGCTTCACAGGCTGCTTGCAGGAAGCTGTGCTTGTCCCACTTTCTGAAAACCAGAGAGATGGTGATCATGCTTCTCATTTTCCCAGGAACTCCAGTTCTTTCATGGTGCTTCTCCATTCAGGTTGCACTGGCAAAGCTTAATTCAATGGAGGGTTCACAGTGAACGGTCTTCTGTGGAATCTCCTGAAAAGGATACTGTTGAAGAATAATTATGAGAATCACAATGTTAAATCTCCGTCAGCTTTTCTTCAGAGTTTAGTTTATCAGGGGGGAATTCATACCATCTTAGGGTTTCACTCTTGATCCTCCCTGATGTCCAGTATCAAAAAAAAGAGCAATAACAAGGGACATATGATGTCTGATAACATGAAGAGAAGGAAATCTTCACACATAGAAGATATGAACATATATGTTCCTAGAGATGATGTAATTTTCCCCTGTAATACCTGTTATAACACCACAACATAATTGTCCTGCAAGGCAATTTCATGGAAGATGAAAGAATCTTTTTCAACAAACTGGCTGCAGGAAAGAAAATAGCGATCTTATACTAATAACAGCTTTTATGCAGCATTTTTCATCTTCTGAGCCAGATTTACTTTGAAAGTAAATTGCATATACCGTTCCATTTTATCTAGGTGGAAACTAAGTTCTCCCAGTGTGTCCGTAGGTATTGTAAAAAGTGTCACTCAGCGAAAGACTTAGGCACACGGTTCGCTTTAAATCCTTTAAAAGGCTCAGTTGAAGTTAATGGCAGTACTCCTGATGTACAATATTGAGCAGATGTATAAATACTGGCAGGATCAGGATCTTAGGTTGGCAGTTTCTTTGGGGCACATCATACTTCTCTTTCTATTGTAAAATACCATGTAAATCTATGGCAAAATATGCATGTTCAGTAAATGCACACTATATCCCAGTGAATTTGGCTAATGGTTTTCTACATAACAATAATAGACTTAATTTAAAACGAAACTAAAACCAAACCAACCTAAAACCTAATCAATCAAGTTGATTATTTTGAAAAACTCAACAGATTCTGGGTACCGTATGAGTTCTTCCAGAGCAATCAAGCTTTTGTAAGTCCTTACAATAGTGTACATAAAGTAAGAAATATTTTCAATATCCTTTGAAGAGTGTCCCAGATGGCTGAAATGAATATCTGTTATGTTATTGTTAGTTGTTGCTGGATTACTTTTTAAAAAAATCTCTTTTTCTTATGTTTCAGGAAGATAATAAATGCACCAAAGTTTCTAATTTTCTTCCCAGACACCCTGCAAACTGCTTCTGGGATAGTGCTGATTGCTTCTTATATGTCCCATCATAAACAACGGTTCTTTATGCAAACTTTTTTTTTTTCCATCTAGCTATTAAAAATGACAGCAAGAATTATGCAATGGAGGATTTGTTTGGAAAACCTCATTTGCAGTCTGTACATACACTCAATGAGACAAGCCCATTTCTTAAATAAAACTGTAGTTTAAGAGAAACCTGTGATAAATCTAAACCAAGAAGGATATCCTGATGAGCTGAGGTTTTAATGTGTCCTTTCCTCTCACCCTCCAGCAACTAAAAGTATCCACAGTTTTGTGACGTCGAGTATTATATGAAGCTATACCTACCACGCTCTTGCTGCAAGGTGCAAACATTTTGGGGATCTATAATACCATAGTTTATTCATTTTGTTTATGAATAATTTGCAGTGTCACACTATTCGTTACACTTATTAGTGATGAATACAGCACTCATAAGTATATCATTCAGCAGCAATAAATCATGGAGATGTGTGTCTATACTGATATGATACATATACGTGTGTTCTCTGTGTTGCTTCACCAGTCTGAGTTGTTTTTCTTTCGTTCCTTTCTTACTCTCTGGATAAAAGGTTAAAAACAAGTTATCATTAGTTCTGTTAGTCTACACAGAGAAACTGCTAATTTATGTTTATTTGGTCATGGTTTTCCACATGAAGCCACCTGCACCTTGCCACCACACCAAAACACCATGGTACCTTCATGAATGTTTTGCCAGAGAGGATGTTAAATATCTGAATTCTCAGGCAGGGATGCTGAGCACCCTTACCAGTCACAAAAATGAGACATCTCATAGCTTAGGACTGGAAGCCTTCAGAAACCTGCTTTGAACAGGGCTTCTCCATGACCAAGCTGTCTGGGTGTCCTGCAGTCCTGTCCCGCCAGTGTAGGCAGGAAGGGACTACAGATGGTGGAAACTGTGAGACCAGGTCTCTCTTACTAATGGCAGGTGGTACCTCTGAGAAGTTCTTCCCATGGATGTAAGGTAAAACCAGCAAGTAAATGGCAATATTTTGTGTTGGTCTCTTTTTTAATTTTGGCAGGAGTTGCTTTGTTTTTGTATTCTCCATGAGTTTGTCTCTGCCTGTCCAGTGGTACTGGAGACTGTTTGGTGCTCGTGAGTCATCATGTAACTGCCCATATTCCTGGGAGCACTGGAAAAGTAGGGACTGTTATTGTGTTATGTACAAGCCTTATATTTCCTCATAATTTAAGGCCAAGAGGTATCATCAGATTGTCTAGTCTGATATCCTGTGTATCAGAGGCTATTAAATGAACATGTATCTCAAGGCTGAGATCATTATTTTCATTAGCTCCTAGTATTTTAGTCCTTGAGAAACCAAACTTTTATGTGTTTAAAGCATTACCTGGGATCTAAAGCAATACTTGAGAACTGATTAAGTGTGACATCAGACAATCACAGAAACAATCCATACAAAAAAATCCACCATCCTTGCCAGTCTGAGCTAGAAAAGTCTCTATTGCTCCTGGACTTGGCTTAATTCAGACCTAAGCATCAGACGTCTAAGATAATTTTCTGCATTGGTTTACTCTCTTCCTGGCTACAGCAAAATAAATATTACATGCTTCAAGGGAAGGAAAAGCAAAAATTTCTACTGCAGAATATATGAGGCCAAATATCCTCTGGGAGAAGAGGAGAAGGGATTCTTCCTCACCACTGTAGGCAGCCAACTGGAGCTCTCAAGTATGCGATTTGATTATACTCATTACCTTAATGCCAACCTGCAAATGTCTGAGTGGGCAGGGTGTAATTCAAGCCACCTTGTTTCAGTCATAATGGAAGAAGTTTCACAGATGCGTCATTCTAAAGGATGTAGGACTAGAGGGATCACTAGGGGATCTAGTCTGACGTGACCCTTCTTCCTTCCCTATTTGAGTCTGCTCTGTCCATTAGAAGTTCTCCCAGAAGCTGAAGTAAAGATCGTATTTAAGAAAGAGCCATTTTTTAGGACAAGATCAAGCAATAGTGAGTGCACTACCTCCCTTTGTAAGCTCTTACGGAGTTTAATTACCTTTACTGCTAGGAAATTGCATCTGATTTCAAGGTTGATTACATCTAACCTTAAACTTCCAGTCACTGGATTTAGTTATGCTTTTGTCAGCAAGAGTGAAAAAGCTCACCGCTGTCTGTTATCTTTTCCCTGCATCCTCTCAACCTTTTCTTGAGTAAGTAGAATACGCCCAGCTCTTTAAGCCCCCCATCTCAAGACTTGTGCTTGACTCGCAAAATATCTGGATTTTCTCCAATATTTTCTCATCTCCTTTAAAGTCCAGGCACCAGAACTGTGCTTGGTATTTTGCAAATGGGCAAGGATCGTGCTGACTCCTTTCCACAGCATTGCACTAAGATCTCATGTTAGGGGTGATTATCTAGGTCAATCACTTTTTTTCATTCCCTGAGTCTCTCTGCTCTCTGAGACAGTGTGTATTCTTACAAGCTTTTGGTTCTCAGAGGTATTAATTTGCATTTCACTGTAGTGACATGAATTTAGTGTGTTGATTGTTGGACAGTGATCATTTAGCCAAATCAAATCACTGCAGAAGTAATATATCTTCTTTATTTACTGTACTAAAATACATTGTGTCATATGCAAGCCTTCAAAGCAAAGATTTTATCTCATGGCCTGGACTGCTTAAAACAATATAAAATAGAATTAGGTGAAGACTGTTCCTGATTCTGCTGGGAAAGCTCCCCACATTGAATGAAACCTCCCCATTAAAAGACTACATTTTTTAATTTGTCAGTGAGACACTTCTTAATCCTCATAATAGGTGACCCACTAATTCCATGTAATGCAAGACTTGAAATCAAAACATCATGTGGTCTTAAGTCAACTGCCTCACAGAAATCCAAGTACGTTCTATCAATGCAGCTGCTTTTCTCCTGCAGACCTGTAATCTTCTATATAAATCTTCCAAATAACAAAAAATTCCACAAATGTGTCTGACAAGATCTAACTTCCACTAACCTCTTTTGACTAGCATTAAATATATTTATTCTCCAGTTCTTTTCCTAATACTTAAGTATCCCAGAAATGCATGCTATTTCGTGAGCAGCCGAAAATACCAATTTCAAGTAATGGATGGCATACAGCAGAAAAATACACTTCCCTACTTATATTTTTCTCTAAATCAGAGCTAGGTGGAGTATGAGCTGAACTAGTTGAGCTTATTTACAATGGCTGTTTCTCTTTCAGAGCTAATGAATTATTGACAGTCTAAGGATTTTCTGTTATTTAAAACAGAAATGCTCTTCTATAATACACTGCAGCTCCTCACTATGCAGAAAAGGGACTATATGCGAAAGTAGCCAGATCTTTCAAAATGACAGAACCTGCCAAACACAGGAAAACAGGAGCTACTGGTACTTCTTGAAGAGGGTGTTTAAGATCCAGTCCTCAATCCCTTGTGAGAATAGCAGGGCTTAGAAATCAAGATGGTCTGCACATGGCTAGCACAGGGTTTATGCAGGATTAAGAGACACAAAGGATTTGTACTGGCCCTCTGCGAAGATGGCTTTTCTTCATTATTAGCTTTGGGGTAAAACCTGATCACACATACATGCAGTGGCAGTACTTATGGGCTGAAAGAAGCACAAAGACTTTTGGCACCATCAAGCCTAGAGAGATAGGAGAAGCAGGCATCCTATTTAGGATGGCTATAGTGTGAATGCTGTAGTCTGTGTTGCTTTCAGTATTCCCAAGACACTTCATGCTTTTTGTTGCTCTTGTGGCTCGGTGCAGACTACTGCTCTGGACCCTGCGTGTGTCCTCGCTTTGAGCATGGAGTAATCCCAAAGAGAATGGGCTGCTGACACATCTTTGCACTGTCCTCTACAAACAAAAAAAAATATCACACTCTGGTCCATGAGCAGATCAAATATTCCCTCTAAATGCCAAAGCACGTGCCGCTAGAAGTAAGACCATTGTGAGATGTAGTTCTTAATGTACCTACATCTAGAATATGAATTTCATACCATTGTTGGCTATGAAAAAGCATTCTATAGTAAAAAGAATATCAGTTAATGGATAATGAGAAGGTCACTCAATTTACCTCAGCACTGGAAGAAATGATAGTCTATGCTGATTTTTGTAAGAAGATATTAATATCTGGAAAGCTTAAAGGAATAGATGGTACTAGATCATTCTGTAATTTAGTCATTGAAATATTTTGTTACTGTTTATAAATTTTTAAGGATCCAGTCCTGAAAAGTCTTATGTGTATGAATAACTCTTACTCATGAACAGCCTCGCTAAATTATGTAGGGTTTTTTGCATTAGAAAAAAATGTGTAAAGGTTGGTAGAACTGGGCCCTTAAATATTTATAAACACTTATCAAAATTATTTTATGAGGTAATCTTAAGAACCTATTATTTTATGCTCCCTAATTTTCATAACTATGTGTAGAAGTCAGCAAGTATTAGCAGTTCCTGTCTTATCTGAGTAGAGTCAAATGACCTTCTCCTTCTCCTTTAAACTTACATCCCTTCTTAACAGAGGACTAAACCTTTCATTCCTAATTGTTATGTAAAATGGACATATGATGCCAATGAAATAATGAGCAAATCTGCTAGTGGGCTTATTCATGGAGCTAAGAAGTTTCTTCCACGTAGAGTAATAATATATTCTGCACACACGGCTGAGGGGGGCATGACATCAGTTCAGTGACATCATGTTTCAGTTCTTAAAAATCTGTGGCATTTTTAATAGCAAGTAGCTATGCATCCCTTCACAGTAATTTTTCCCAGAAAAAAATACTTACTTCTCCTTTTCAAAGATATACTAAACACCCATTAATTTCAACTGAAGTTATAGATGCTTAGCTGCTCTCAGGAGTGAGTCTTTGAATACAAACCTGCAAAACAGCTATTCATGTGCAGCTGATCAAAAAACTTTTTATAAGCTGCAATTTCAACAACAAAAATAAGTATTTGTATCTTTGTGAGATTCTTTTTTCCTTAACACAAAAAATCACATTTAATAGGATGAACAACATTATGGCCAATGAGCTAAGTTAAGTTATGCAAGCTAAGATCAGTCTTCCCTTAGATTGTTATGATACTTAACTATGCAAATGGTTCGTTCCACAAAGTAGAACTAGAGGTTCACTTTTAAAGGGAAATTACCACATGGAAGACACACATTTTTATTTCATAGGATCATAGAATGGTTTGGGTTGGAAAGGACCTCAAAGATCATCTAGTTCCAGATCCCCTGCCATGGGCAGGGACACCCTCCACTAGACCAGGGTGCCGAAAGTCCCATCCAACCTGGCCTTCAACACTTGCAGATATGTGGCCTTCACAGCTTCTCTGGGCAACCTGTTCCAGTGCCTCACCACCCTCACAGTAAAGAATTTCTTCCTAATATCTAATCTAAATCTCCCCTCTTTAAGTTTAAACCCATTCCCCCTTGTCCTATCACTACACTTTCTGATAAACAGCCCCTCGCCAGCTTTCCTGTAGGCCCCCTTCAGGTATTGGTAGGCTGGAATTAGGTCTCCCCGGAGCCTCCTCTTCTCCAGGCTGAACAAGCCCAACTGTTTCAGTCTGTCCATGTAGGAGAGGTGCTCCAGCTCTCTGATCAGCTTTGTGGCACTCCTCTGGACTTGCTCCAGCAGCTCCATGTCTTTCCAGTACTGGGGACCCCAGAGCTGAACATAGTACTGCAGGTGGGGTCTCACAAGAGTGGAGCAGAGGGGCAGAATCACCTCCCTTGACCTGCTGGCCACATGTTTTTGATGCAGCCCAGGTCACAGCTGACATTCTGGGCTGCCAGCGCACACTGCCGGCTCATCTAATCAAATAAACCTTTTTTTTTTTGTTACTGTTGAGCCAAATGAAAAGCAGATCTGCTAATCTTCTTTTTCATTAAAAAAGTATTTAACAGCAGCAAGGAGGTTTGCAGTGCTTGTCATATGAATATTAGTATTGTGGGTATGAGACACCAAGTACATCCATCCTGGATGCTATACCCAGTTGTCAGATGCCTATATACTGAACAGTGAAAATATAAACACAAGCTGAATTTCAAGAAATGGCTCCTGCACATTAGATTTTGGGTTCTGAGCAATGATTAATATTTTTCTATTGCCTTAAAATGAATCTGAGTCAGTTTAATTTAAAGGAATGAAAGTCACAAAGCGTGGTAATAATTTTCCATTGCAAATAATACAGGACTGGCAGCACAGTCATGGTTTCTTCTGGTCACTGACTTTGTGACACGATCCAACACATTGTAAACAAGGATGCGTACTCACGTACTAAGTTTCTGTTTTTCAACTGATTATGTCTTCAAAGCTGGGTTGAGTCAGTCAGCGTGAGGAATGTGTAAGGAAGTGATAAAAGTGATTTTTATCAAGTTTCTTCGTATTTGCTATTTCCCCTTCTCCTAATAAGAAAGTAAAATGATAGGCATAAATAAAAGTGTTCATGAACCAATTTCCAATTATTCTTGGGAGCATAAAGCAGGTTTTATATAATACTAAGACCTGGTACTATATTATCTTGCTGATATGATTCAGACAGATTACCCAGGGAAGTATTTACTTGGGTAGAGACTCCCAGGACTGGGCTTAGATGGTGGAGAATGGCTTTTAGCAGTGTATTAGTTGCATGTTTTCCCTTCTTCTCCCTGAAAAAGGCTACCTATCGGTGGCCACAGCAGTGATCCTTCTGACCCAGTTTCTTTTTAACAATGGCCTATATGGAGATAAAACAGTTTTGTATAGTTAGAGGCAAAAAAATCCCCATAGGAAATCCAAACCAATTCATTTTCCTTTCCATGTAGCATCTTAGGCAGCTTTCACCTTAAAGCAAATCAGCTACCCAGCAAAGATGAATCTTCCTAAAACCCTTCTACCCAGGTGCTCTCAGCTGCAGGCAGACAACAGAATCCTTTGTCAAACAAGGTAAATAGAAAGTTTACTTTGCAGAGCCGGAGTAGAAAAGCGCACAACAGAGAACGCGTGTTTGAGTGAGAAGCAACCAACGAGCGGTGTTCCGGCAAGCCTGCGTTTTGACTAATCCATGCAACCACCGCAACATAGCACGTTCCACAGAAGCGCCTCTCGGAGAAGAAAGTCACCCGGGCAAGAATGACGGTAAACCCAAAGCAGGTTCTGCACAAGACCTGCTCAAAGGGTTGATCGGGTCGGGTGCAGAGTAAGTTCACCTATTGTGGCAAAAACCGTGCTGTAGCAAGTTTGCCAAACCAAGGATTACAAACTAGCAGTAACAGCTTTTCATTCAGATTGGCGAAACGCATTTTGTGTCACCCACAATTCGCTGGGGACCCTGCAAGGCGCTGGGGAGAGCAGAAGCACCCTCTGAACGCACTCCGCCCCGCCGTGCGAACGCGCTGCTCTCCCTCGGCCCCCGATTCTGCCCCCAGAGCTGGGGGGTGAGAGCCAAAACCGTGCCGAGAAGGGACAGACAGCGTCCCCACTCCCCGGTGGGGGGGCAGCTCCCCTCTGTGCTGTGGG
>VWZZ01007375.1:250286-296574 GCA_013399095.1 Psophia crepitans | reverse complement strand
TGGGCGGGCGCAGCCTTGGCAGGGTGCGCCGAGCCCCCCGGCCCGGCGGGGGGACGGGAGAGCGGGAGGCTCCGCGGTGGCCCGGCGCTCGGAGCGGGGCACGGCTGCGACCTTAGAGCCCGCACAGAAATGTCGTGGTCGCTTGCAGTGAGCGGGTACCAGGTGCTCAGTGTGTGTGTGTGTATGATGCCTGAGCTCTGGAAGCTGCAGGCTCTTCTCTCGCCTCGTTGGCGATCTACGCGTCCAGAATTCCCCCTCTCCAAAAATGTGGAAAACGTCTCGGATGTGGCAGCAGGAATTTTTCTTTCCTTCTTGGCTTCCGCCTTCAAAAAATAGAGGATCTTAGAGTATCCGTTGGAAAACAGCAAAGTGAATGAGGCTGCAGGTTATCACCCAGTCTTTCTGAATGTCCCTAGACAGCAGAAATGATGTGATTACAGAATAAAAACCCAGCAAATAACTTGAAAAGCATGGATAAACCAACTACTCAAAGAGTCTGAATGAAAACCCTAGGCAAACAACATTAGTGCTCAAACAACATAGAAGTGAGCCCAGAGCTATTGATGAATATATGAAAATGGTAAAATAAGGCTTTTGAGATTATTGTAATTATAAATAAAATAATAGCCATCAGAAAATGTTACAGATGTGGCAAGGAAAGGAAAATAAGTACTTTAGAGCTGAAAACTCTGACTAGGGATAGCCTTTTCTGAATGCTGAAAAATAACTGGCAACAATTTCTTCCTGTGGTAATCTGTCTAATAATTTGTACATTTGGATTGCAAGGTGTCTGTCGTGCCCTACTGAAAGCGGTAGTTTGGAGGCTTTGATATAGAGCACCACAGTGTTCATAGGGCTTACCCGTTGATATTACTCTTAGTAATTTAATTAAAAAGGACAGACACACAATGGGCTTTCTAGTTTGATTTAGAGGGAAAGGAAGTATTTAAGCTGTAGAATGAACTGATTTGCAAAATCTTTGCTATGTTCAGAGTCTAATTTTCTAGTTTAATTTCTAAATAGTAGTCTTGCTTGGAATTGGTGATAGCAGTGTGATTGCTTAGCTGATTCGGCAGCCCTTACTTGTGCAAGTTGCTGTGGGTTTCTATGGGTTTACTCCTACAGGTAATATTCTGATGACTGAAGACAGAAGCGTGGAGCCCGTTGTTGGGTAGTTCCAGCATATGGCACTATGTGAGGATGTGCCCATTGGTGCTAACAAGAGGTCTTTGACTTCGGTAGGAGAAGAACTTGGGGTTAAGTCCAGATCTCTTCCATTTATTCAGCTATTGCTGGTTGTGTCTCCCAGCTTGCCTTCCCTGGGGTCCGCTGTAAAATTTGCACCGACTTCAGTTCAACTAAGATGAGTCTCTGTGGGTGATTGTGGTTTTCCATTGTCTTAGGGTGAGTTGAAGCTGCCTAGTGTCTTGGAGATCAGAGCCTGAGTGAATGAGAAGGAGGATTGTATCTGCAACTAGCAATAATCAATGTGTTTTGCCTCAAATGAAAGATTAATCAAAAAAGAGGTATCATTTAATAGGCATGTAAGTTTGTGCTCTGGATCCAGTCCTGTGCTAATAAAGTCCATGAGAGCTTTGCCACAGGTAAACAGAATAGCAAGACTTAAGGATACATTTGTGATTTGTCTCTTCTGTGTGCTTTATGGGGGCTATATTTCAAATCTTTTGGGAAGCAGGAGACTTCGTGCTCACACCGAAGCTGTGTTAGAGTAACTTCAGAGCAAACGCATGATTTGTCAGCTCATGAAATCACCTCCAAGCAGTAGAACTGAAATTTATAAAATTCAGCCTTACTCAGAAGCGCTAACTTGGGTGTCTAAACCCAGAGACAAATGTGTTGCTTTATTGCAAAATCATCTTTAGATGTTCAGTTAAATAAGGTACTTCTGAATCTTGCTTTTAAGGATATTTCCTGTCACTTCACTGGGAATATTTATGAGAGTAACACAAGGGATACATTGGCTTACAGGCAGGAAGATTTTAAACTTTTTAATGGAATGAATAATTTAAGCAAGCAGGAATATGTATGGAAATATTTGTTATTACCATTTCAGTTATTCAGAAGATGGACTAAGGAAGGTACTTTTCCTTAGAGCAGAATACTGCATTTGCAATGACTTACAGAATTTACATGTAACTATTGTCTTTGTCTTCTGCATGCTTGGTCTTTGGATCAGGCCTCATTTGAAAATGCAGATTAAATTAGTGTTCTGTGGCTAGCAAAATAATATTTATAATTTTGCTTCATCAGTAAAATTTGTAAATTTGGAGAAAAATCTTACAGAGCTATGAAATTTAGAAACTTATAACAATGCTAAACAGAGCTGTATATTAAGATTATGGTATTTTGAGCCAAGAATAAATTATCTGAATTCATACAATATGTGATATTTACCTTGGGTTGTTGTGCCAAGCGTGTTTAAATATTATCTTATTTACTAATAGTAACATCCAGAAAGTGCAGTTTTGGTAGAGCTCTTCAGTGCTCGTATGACTCAAATGTCCATGTGTCTGTAGAAACTACAGGCTATAAGGATGTAGGAATTTCTCAGCACATTCAATAAGTATTTTAAAATGGAAATACATGCCTGGATAAGGCGTGCCTTCCGCTCTTAAATCCAGTGTGCTGTGGGTGAAGTAGCATCAAATTTGGAGTTGGTCTCTTCTGGTGAATTTAAATCTCCTGATTCTAGTTTTAATCCAGCTCTTTTCATAAAGTAATTTCTGTGCTTCTGTCATTCCGGTGCAGTTTGTTAGTCTGGATGTGCAATGGACATGTGGGCGCATCCCAGAGAAAAAGCAGTATGATGTGGTATCAGCTTAACTCGCTGCTTCATCTGAGCTCATGGTTTAGACAAACAATTGCCAAACCCGCTGTGGAGGAGGATCTCATTTCCCAATGAGTTGGGTCTAACTTCATTAAGATTTCTGTGGGTAATTGGTGTCTGAGTCTGTACTAGCCATTGACGACTTGCATTGCTTACCCCTATAGACTAAGCAGCATTTTTAGCCGGCGCTGGCTTGTTTTACACAACTCAGTTCAAACTTTGAAGAATAAACAATGCTTACTGCTACTGAATGAGAAAGTAACTTTTATTCCTCTCCCCCTGGATATTTAAATGCTCTATTAAGTGCCTTCAGCAGATTATTTTTTATTTTAGATTAGCTTCTTTCTGCACTGACTTCAATGCTGGACATGGGAAAAGCCTTTTACCATAAGCATTACCACAGGGCCGTCAGCAAGGAAAAGGCAATGGTAGCCCAGTTAAAGTGGGGTTTCTCATTCTGGAAGGTATGAACTTTTATAGGGATGAAGAAAAGAGAGAGAAACGGGAGAAGATGAAGGCCAGATGCGCTTGAAATAGGGGAAAAGCAAAAAAGAGCAAGGGGAAAGGCAGTGGCTGAACCGGGTAGTTTGACATCTCAAAGGCTGGAGGAGTTGGTGGGGTTGCACCACAGCCCTCTGGTTCTGCCCCCTGCTGTGCCATGGGCTTGCCATGGGACTTAAAAAAAGATGCCGTGGTTGATTTCACTGGGACTAGAAGCCTTGCTGAGGGATTGAATTTAGCTTTTTGTGTCTCAACTCCACAGATAGAAAGGAGATAAAAATGCCTCTTGAGTAAATGGGGCTGGTAAAAGACCTTTTCAGAGATACATTGAACTGGATAATTGGAATTTTTACCTAAACAGAGATGAAAATTAGCACTACAGGTCTTGATGTACTCGATTAAGGTTTGCCTCCACTTTTCAGGGTCAGTTCAGTTAGCTAGGGTGTGTTTTAAATGAATTTTGTCCCACATTAATAACAGTTTCATAAAGCTGCTAAGTTACCCTTTGAGAAGAAGAAAAAAGTTGATCTCTGCCTGCAAAATAGTACTCTAAAGATATGATAACAAGAGAAAGTGAAAGGTGATAGAAGCGAGTGATAGCACATAAACGGGATGCTACCCTGGCTTGGAAGCAGGAAAGCAAATGGAGACTATTTAATTATTTAAGGAACAATAAATGAAGAGTCTGGTTATAAAGTGACAGTAAAAGGAGCGACAAACAAAATAAAAAGAAAGTTTGTTAAAGGAAACAATGCATAAGGAAAGTATAAGGTGGACAGGAAAAGATCAAAGGGACAGGGGACAGATTTAAAATTTCTGTGGAGTTTTCAATTGGAGAATATTATCTGTATAAATCCGTATAGTGCGGTGCTTACATAACAAGCTGCGTTTTAGTCAAATTGTGGAAGTCTGAACACACAGTGTTCTCCTGGGGGGGGTCACTTCATGTTCTTCCTTTATCCTTTGGACGCAGAGCCTCAGTTAATAGGGCATGTGCTTTTAAAGGTGGCATGCCTTAGAGACAGGCTGTCTTAAGAGGTATACTTAGTGGATATTGTTAGTTTTAACGGTGTTATCATTTTCTCTTCTGTCAAAGTTGCAGTGAAAGTTGCCTTTTCCTTCAACGAATAATATTAATTTTAAAAGAAAATTATCTATTTATTTATTTATTTTGCAGTTTGCCAAACTGGGTTACATACTTTTGCAACTGTACTAACTAAAGATAGTTTGTAAAGATTGTGAATATTCAGCATTTCATTAGAGTGCTTGGACAACTATTTATTGTGCTTGTACTGGGAGTTAGCGGGAGACGTGAAAAGCATGTGAGGGTTGTTTCATCTAGATTACAAATGTGTACCGCTTTAGCAGAATTTGCTTCATGCAAAGTATTTTTGTAACATTTACATGGTATACATTTTTATGTGCATGTGAACAATTTGCAGTAAAAGGTGACGCTTTCGGACGTTCAAATGGATCTATGCCGTTTGCCATTGTAAAGGCATTATGATTGAAAAGAAGCAAAAGCACTGGGTGTACAGTGTTCAGTTCATGCAAGTATTCCTCCTTTAAGAACAGGGGCAAGTACTTCCTCTTCATAGAAGAGGAACTACAACAAAAATTTTGTATGAAATTGCTTGCTGGGTCGTATGTGTTTAAGCAAGCAATGGTGGTTATGTATCTTATTGATAAAACATCAGCTTATGAACATTAAAACATTTAAGCTACTGATGTTTTAATTCTTGACTTTTTTAACCCATTTTTATTTTGTATTGAGTTATGAAAATTGGCACAATCTATTTAGACTTCCCTTTAAATTATTTTTATTTTTAATTCTCTGTGTAGCAGTATTTGTGTATTGTTTTCAGTACAGTCTTGCCTTAAAAAACCAAAGCAAACACTTCATAGACTTCTAAAAACAGATTCTGTAATGATTTTTTTAGCCTGAAGTTTTATTTTGAAATGATGATGTTCTGTTATTATACTTTCCTCCATCTCAGCAAAAACGGTATTTGCCAAGAATAAAAGTCTCGAATCAATATGTGCAAATTTAGGAATTCCAGAAGAGAGGAAAATACTCAAAGGCAGGAGACTCTTTGCAAGACTGGGAATCAGTAAATCCAGGGATCAGTCTTTATAGCAAGTCTGGCTAGGTTTTGTAGTGGGGTTTTTTCTAGATGTATTGCAAATGGTCTTTAAAAGTTATCTTGATTCCTCTGTGTTATTAAAAATAATTTATTGTTATTAGTGTCAAAAGAGAGAGTGACCCTTAGTTTTTTTTTTCCTGAAATGAACAGTGTACAACTGCCATTACAACCTTCAAATAGTCTGATGGTGTTTCTAGATATCCTTTTTGCCCTTGTTTTCAGCTTTGTTGACACCGGTCATTGAGATGAGAATTGGTGACTTTTGAACAGTCTATTTTTAACAAAGTTTGTAATATTCCTCTTCATGAGTCAGTCCCAATCTGCACAAGCACTAAAAAAGAAGGCATGTATCAGAGGAGAACTACATTCAAGTACTCATTTTCGGGTTCTGCTGTTCTCTGGGAGTGCCTGGTCCTGGTCTGTACTTAAGAATATCGACCTTCACTCCGTTGCTGCAAGGATGTCTCCTTTTTTTTAAAGCTGAGAGGTTACAGCCTGTTTCAAAGGAAATGGTCTACATCACATTATAGAATGGGATACGAATGGGAAAATGTTGTTTTCTATGATTTTCAAACTTAGAGTGAAACAACTCCCAGAACATCAGATCACAGTATTTCTCAGACCTTCAGTTGCCACTTCTCGCACGCTGCAAATAACTGAATCACACCAATTCACATAGAATAAGAACATCTCAGCTTCAACTTAAGAGCAGCGCATGGATGACAGAGTGCAGCAAATGGGCAACCCTTTCCCTCCTTTCCCTGAGGCTGCAAAGCTGAGATGTCATGTCCCTAAAGACCAGATTTTTGAGCTCATTCATGGTTTTAAGCAGACTGTTGTCATTGAAGGGTTAATAATTTCTGTTAAGAAAAGTATGGGTCATTCTCTGTTTCCAGCATCTTTCACAGTTTTTGCCCTTTGACAGAAGATATTGTATATGCATTCTGCTCATCATTTTCATCAATTACATGGTATGCTTATTGGCAGCTCTCATGCATAAATACTTATTTTGCTAGAGTAGGAGATGACAGGATTTAAACATGTAAGAAAGCTAAATCTTTGGCTCAAAAAAAATTCCTGATGGATACAAATGGTATTTCAATAACTTTCAATCCAAAAACTTTTCTCGCAAAGCGACGTGACTGTTCTTCTTGCCAGTCACCGCAGGTGCTCCATCTGTACAAATACTGCCTAATTTGAACCAGTCAAGCTTAACAGTTTTTTTTCCCCACTATCTGCCACATTTTCTACGAATTTTCTCAGTTCTTTAAACAAGTGTGAGGCAGCAGTGTGGAACAAAATGGACAGAGGCCAAGCAATTCCTTAATTATAGCAGATTTTTTTTAACACATTGAACAACAGTGGTCCTCTGTGCGTTGTCAGTAGCATTGCAACTTTCCTAGGTTGTGAGAAAAAAAAAAGGTATTTGCATGGATCTGTTAAAAATTGAATGCACGCTGTTGTATTGTCTAATATCATCTCAGCCCTTCTTGTTGTCATGCTGCATGAACAACTATGAATGTATCAGCTGTGTGCTGTTCTTTTGATCTCGTTTGTGCAGCAATAATTGATGTATCCTCTCACATTCAGTCTTTGTTGTCTGAGAACGGCTCTTTCTCACAAGCTCGCCGTAGGGATGTTTGCTATTACACCTTTGCCACTGATTTCGGCTCGCAAATGCGTGTTTATTTTTCATGTACAACAAGCTGTCTTGCTGAAGGTCTTTCATGACATGAAATCAGATTGCAGGTCAGTTTCAATAAAATATGTTTTGCATTAATTTCAAGATCAGTTTGTATAAAATTACTGTTCCAATGTGGACTTTCTGTGTGGCTACCACACCACAAACACACTTCTACAGACTTTATCCCTTCTGCAAAGAAGAACCTAGCCTTCCCTGGGAGAAACTCTCTCCATGCAGAGTTAGCTCCATGCACTGTCATCCTAGTTTGTTTTTTTTTTTTCACTGTGGCATGCATGATTTGGCAGGCGATGCTTTGATGATAACTAAATTGCTTTGAAAAGTTTATGGATGTTTGAGTTAGCTGGGAGGAAGTCATTAGAAAAACATGAGGTGAATGAGGACACTGCAGGGTGCACAGGTCCTTTATTTTCCTCTTGCTGTGGAGTTGCAGAGCAGGCAAGCTCTGACGTTCTGTGGGATCCCCAAAAAAGAGTCTTGTTGACTGGAGTTGTTGTGTCTTGGTTGTCATTTTAATGAAGCAATTTTAATCATGTAGGCTAAATGCACTGGTTTTAAATTCTGGTTCTAGAGGCTTTGAATCCTGAGTAATCACTTGGGCTTCTGCAAAGGGAGACTAAGATAATATCAGCCTTGTGGAGGAGTGCTTCATTAATGCAAAGCAGTGGGGACCTGGGGGCTGATTCTGTGACCACGTGTGTTCTTCCATTCACTTGGCTACTCCAAGTAGCCTTCTCAATTTCCTATGCATCCATACTTCCCTCAATTTATTTTTTTTTTAAAGTATATTATTATTACCTTTCTTATAAAAATATATAAGGCAGGGGGTTAGAAACACTATTGAATTTAACAAATACCTGTATTGTAGTAGAAATGACATTTTTGTGGCTGCAGATGTGATATATGTATGCAGGAGCTAACGGAGCTCTGAGACCATTCAGTCTCAGCCCTTCCCATGTTGTTGTTTCTTCATTTTGGACCAGTCAGTTGCAGGTAAAGGGCACTGACAGGGTCAACTTTTTACTGACTTAAATACCACAGCTGACAGAGAAAGATTTAATTTCTAAGGATCAGCTATCAGGGAAGTGCACTTCACTATTGCCATCTAGGAAAAAAAGGGTGTTTGTTTTTAATTACAGATACTGAGCTTGTGGTCAGTTGACCTGAGTAGAGGTGGAAAGATCGCGGTAGTGAAAATCAGATTGGTGAGAGGTGGACTTCTTGCTAACACTGATGTTCACTGTTTTCACCCATAAATACCTGACTGTTCTTGGAGTTACTTAGCGGCATCTTGGATAGAAGGGTTGCTCCTGGAAACAGTTCCCTTTTGATCTGAGAAATTCGCTATAAACTTTGTCCTTTCTCCAATATAACTGAGACTAGATGATTTTATTTGACAACTTAATAATTGTACCTAAGCTGCCTCTGAAAATATTTTGCGCTTGAATTTTATTAGTCTTGAATATGTTACTTCTTCAAAAGAAATTTTTATAGTTCTTACTAAATAAAGAATGAGCCTGGAAAAAGGGAATTAGAAGTGAGTACTCTGTGTCTTCACTTCCAAAACAAATTCAATATTAAAAAAAAAGGTGAAATTACATTATCCTTTCATCGTTTTCACACCAGAATGGGGAAAAAAAGTGCCCATCTGTGTAAACCTTTTGAAACCTGCTTCCTGTGCCATAGCCTGTACTTCATTGCTCTCTAATGTGAAATTGTATTCCTCAGATGCGATAAGGAGAATATTACTATTCAACGACTGTGATAACAAGCAAACACTGAGCAGCAAGTCAGGTGCCCTGCTGCCCTACAGCAGCGGTGGTGCTGGTGGGTCCATACCAGTGTTGTGGAAGGAAGCGGGAGCTTGCAGGCTCCCGGTGAGCCTCGTCGCTGCAAGGGTGCACCTATGACCATGTCACACCAGGGCTTTGGGGCACAGGGCCTGGCTACTTCAGGTGCTCTGTGGGACATTGTAAAATTCACCTTTACATCATCCTTACGCTGTGTTTCAGTTCCCATTGCTGGTGAAAACCTGTGAGTTTTCATTAGGTGTTGGACTCTGGGTTCATTTGAAGGGGGCGAAATTGATTTCCTTGCCCATCTAGGAAAAAAACACCCCCAAAACCCCCAATGAACCGAGCAAACACACCAGCTTCTGTCAGCAATAATTTGTCAGGTGTGACAGGGCGGTGTAAGAAGGAAGTGCTGTCTATAAAGAGCCGGCAGGGATGTACCAGGTAAAATACCTGTGTAAGAAGGCTCATCTGAAGAGATGAAAGGCAGAAAGATCATGACATGCGGAAATATTTCCTGTAAGATTTGTACCTCTGGTGAGAGGTAAAAGGTAAAACATCCCGCTAATGCTAAAGCGTGCACTTGCTAAGCCTACAATTACTTTCTTGGCTGTCCTGATGGAGGCATTTCCTGGGCCCAGAGAAAACGTGTGTTTTGGGTGTGCACAGAACATGGGGATTTGCCAGGGCTGAGACGCGGACACTGGTACAAAGGGCAAGTCATGGAGCTCCTCATCCATCCAGGAAAGCATCTCAAGCAGGAGTTCTGTCTCTGGGCATCTGTGTTAAGGACTCACAGCTATCAGCAGTAATGGGCTTCCCTCAGAAGTTATAATCTTAAAAATCTGTTAGAGAGCTGGACTTTTCTACAAGAGGAGTTTCTTTACAGGATGTGTGGCTTGTCCAGGGTGTAAGAGGAGTGATGACAGGTTTTCAGTCAGTACCTGCTGCTGCCAAACTTAGTTATGCTTGCTGCAGTCTAAAACACTGCCATTTGAGTTTTTGATGTGAGTATCGTCAGTGTGAGTCAAGGATGTGTTTAATTGCCATGGTTTGCATAAGCCCTTCAAGAGGTCGTCTTCAAAACTTTACTGAGAGGAAGTGCTCAATTCTTTTCCTTTGGTGAGTGGCATGGTTTAGGGGAGAGTGGGTAGGTGAGATTTCAATGTTCTGAGCCATGGGGGGGTCCCTGTGTGGCATTTTGCGATGTGGATTTAAAATATCTAACTTGCCAGCCACTCTTTTTTTTTTCTCTCCTTCCTCAGAACTTTTAAAACTTTGTTCTCATTTTTCTCTGAACCAAAGTCATATTTAAAGAACAAAGTCCATTAGAGATGTCGGCATAACAAGGAAAAAGAGTTTTAGAAGATGTGAGTCAGTTTAGGAGGCCTGAAATGGGACGTGGGTAGGTCTTTCCTTTCTCAGGGGAAAATGGTCATTCTCAATTAGAAGGTAAGGTGTTCTCAAGTGATAGATTAGAAAAAGTCTTCAAAAAGCTTATACAAGTACAGCAGCTCTGTATTTCCAAATCAAGGGTGGTGAAATGTTTTTATTATAGCAGAGCAGTGTAGCGAGTTAATCAAAAGTACACTTTCTGTAATTTTCCTTGCAAATAATTGGATACTAATGACAATGTTTAATGTTTCTAAACTTTTTACTGTTTTCTTTTGATTTTACCTGTCTTCCCTTTTCATTGCTGCTGCTTTTTGAAAGTTATGTTTTCCCCTCCCTTAGAGGTGTCAGCTAGCGGCTGACTCTTCCCATGCACCAGCTTAACGCCTGGTGTGGGCTAAGGGTTGCACGGAGCAGGGCAGCAAAAGACTCAGTGCAGGTGCCTGGCACTGGTCCTCCCATGCCCCTGCTGGAGCTGATGGATGGGTCTGCTGGGGATGGAGCTGGATTCTTACGATGAGAAGGAGCCATAGGAATGTGCGTAGGTTCACATCTGAGACCAGGGCTATACAGAAGTGTTATTAGTAATTAGGTTGCAGTTTGTTTGGGAAACATCAGTGTTGTGGGTTGTGGTTTGTTTGGTTTTTTTTTTGTTTGAGAATCACTCACTTTTAAAGGCTTGAGGTAAACCTGCATAAATCTGAGCTTGCTGAAGTCATTTTTATTAAGGTGGTTTCAAGCCATAGTAGGTCCATAGTGCGCATGCTGTCCCAGTTTGTGATAGACTTATGCAAAATCATAATGAAAACACCGTAAGAATGGATGTTATTCATACTGATTTGAACTCAGCATATATTGAAGTGGAAAGTGAGGTATTGTTCCTAACTGCTGATATAAAAATACTTGAAATAACTATTTCTGGGACTTCAGTTTTACCTATTGAATTCATATCTACCTTTGTCATCTGACAGGCTACTAAAACAAGGTTCTGCTCAAAATGATGGAAGTGACAGTCATACAATGCATTTCATTCCTGCCGAGCCCTGTTATGTGGTTAGTTTGGGGAGATTGGGATCTTGCTTCTGTTGTTCAAGGACAGTCCTTTGGAAAGGATTTGCAGAATTTATAATTGTGCCCATAAATCCCCCACTTCTCCCTGCAAGTATGGTAAAATTTCTGTTGCAACGCTACTGTTCTGTGTTGGAGAAACAGCATTTCTTTTTTTTTTTTTTTCCTTACTTGTTCCCTCTTTTTCAAACCCCAGCGGTTGCGTTGTGCTTGCGGTGAATTCCCTCTGCCACTGCCACAGACGATGCTTTCCTTGCTCTGCAGCGTTGTTATGTAGAATTGCTTCTGCGCTCTGTCGGCATTTGACCCCTTGCAGCTGGCAGTGAATAGAAGAAATCATATATACAGAGACCCAAACTCTGCCCTTAGCTATGCTTGTGAAAACCTGTGGCATTCTACAATTGGCTTGGAAAGGCTTAAAAAATCCCATGAGATCCACTCCACTGAAAATCGCTCTGTAAATGTTAGACAGAGCTGTTGTTTTTGTGCTAGTACATTTTATTTTAAAGCCGTACCTGAACTGCAGTTGACGATACTGTTTCATCACATTGAAATAGAGGGACAGACCTGGAGTATGAGATGTGCTCTGCTGTCAGTGGAGTTTGCTACTAAAACTGTCTTAGCTGGGCACTGTAGCAGTGTCTGTGTTGTGAGACAGATGTGCTCTTGTGGGCTACTGGTTCCTCACAGCATTCAAACCATTGGTCACGATGCAACCATCCTCCATGGCCCGATCTATTTTGGGAAGGAATCAGACCCATGTGCTGGCAGGGCTGGGCAGCAGAAGTACCCAGAGTCCCGGGTCCATCTTGGTGGACACTCGCTCTGCGGTGCAGCGTGTCCCAGGCAGCAGAGAACGTTCTTTCCCAGGCCAAGAAAACTGGGTTTAAGTCTGACACGTTCCTGGCACCATCCAGTATGGAGCAAACACAGGGCTGGGGAACGTAAAGGGAAGGTGCTTGCACCCCCTGGGTCTCCAGACAGTAGGGTGAAGCTCTAGGGTCTGAGCCGTGGTGGTGTAGCTGACTGCTTTGTCATGCGTGACTGTGAAACGTAGTGTACGTGAAGATGTATGTTGCTGTATGGAAAGGCCCATATGAATTCTCGCAGAACCATAGGAAAAAATGTTCAACCCATAGACAGGTATTGTACTGACCAGAGCATCTCTGACTCATACCAGTCTCTGTGAGTGTGAAGGATACTTCATACAGCTGGTCCACAAATAACTGAAGAGCTTGAATAGCTGTATAATTCTTCTTTAAAAAAGTGGTGTAGTGATAGGCCTGAGCATATTGAAGTTAAAAACAAAAAGCCCTGCCCTGAGCCATTTACTTTTCTTCTTGTTTTTTGTGAGTTGTGATCCTACTGAGTCAAGAAAGAAAGTTATGAGACGTGAGGAAGATGTATTATACACTCCTCCAGTACTGTTGTTAGGTATTTTTACCTACTTATATTTTTTTGAAAATTTAAAAAAGAAGTTTGTTTTTTTTCCTGACCGAATGGAAATTTTGCCATTGCTTAATGTAGAAAGGGAGCCAGAAATATCAAAATTACATGTGAATTATTTATATGTCCAATCTGCTGTTGTGAATGGAGGAGGAAGGATCTTAAAAGCTGTTAATTACTATGAATTTTATTATACTGAGTATGGTTGTAGGTGCAGGCCACGTAGGCTCCGGAGGGTAATCTAAGTGCCATGGAGCCTAAGGGCACTTCTGGGAGGGAGGAGGGAATGTGCCAAAACGCTCACTGCTGGGCAGTGAGGTTATAGCTAAATGTTTTGTCGTGTTACTAGAGAGGTGTGGTGTTTTTCCTTCAAGGCCTGAAGATGAACCGCTTTATTTATGTTTCCTCAGGTACATCCAGAACAGAAAAGAGAATAGAACAAAAGTTATGATGCTGTACTATAGCATCTTCATTTTTTTTATTCTGTGCTTCCTATATTCAAGGGATTTCCTAGCAAGAATAGAAACATCTGCAATAACAACTCCTATTTATGTTAATCTTTTGCAATCAGCATGCAGTCTGAAATAATTACAATGAATGCACCCTCTGCTCCAAACACTCACAACTTGCATTTATTTTTGGCTTCTTTGCCTCAGAAGTCTGAGAACATAATCCCTCATTCTGGTCTGCTCCATCTCCTTTGCATGAATTTATTGACAGTACCTATTGTCAGCTTCATTAACAATGGTCATGTCATAATAAATTACATAAATTGAGAAGTTTTTAATTAGATAAGTTAACAAAAAACCCTCAAAGCATAATAAATTTAATTAAGCAACATTTTCTTGTAGTAAATTTGCACACGAGGTGTGCAATAAAGTAGGCTGGGGTAAAATCTATAATCCAAAGGTTTTTTAGCCTTCATAGCTTTACTAATTTAATCCGCAAAAAGATTTTTCTTTTGTTTTTTTTTTTAAGTATCTTTTAAAAGTCATGCATCGAGCACACCTTGTTTTGCACAGGATTATGCAAACTGAGCAGAAAAATAGGAGCTACTGACAAAGACATGACTAAGAGTATGTTTGACCCCATGAAGACACATCTTCTAGTCTTTCCTCCTCTGTTTCTTTTAGAGGTGCTCATCCAAGTCAGGGTCATTTTCTCAAGCTTGGCAGTGGTCCTTCAGATTCATTCATTTTTTTGGTGCTGGGCAGAATTGGGGGGTATTTTTGATCGAAAATGGCCAATGTATGTGGTATAAAGAGCACATTCAGAGCTGTCTCCATGTCAGTGATCTGTGCATTGAGCTGGACTGCTTGCCCACACACGTGGGAGGGAAAAGTGAGATCAGCCTTGGCCTACATGTATAATGCCATGGAATGCCTCAGGTGTCCTCTGCAGCTACCAGCACCTGCCTTTGCTTTCTGTTTCCTGAACTTATATTCCAGAATTCCCGGTCTTCTAACCTCTTACACGGCTCAACCAGGCAGCTTTCACTTGGGCAACGGTCCCATCTAGGGATTTGGTCCAAAAAGGAGAGCTTTGGTTTTCCTTCATGCCCAGGATGTGCAGCTTCATGATAGTGAACTGTGCTCTGATTTTCAATGGTGAGACCATGAAGGGATTGAACAAAAAGCGGTGGGAGAAGATGCAGAAAAGGAATCTTTAGAATTACAAATATTGGTTTGTGTCTTTCCCAGACACCTCTGCAGAGTCACAGAGGGCAGTGCAAAGGGAGGATGCTGGTACATGACATTCACTGTTTTGCTTTGGTGATCCATAGAGTCAGAATAACGTTTTGTAATTGTGTCTCACAAGTGCAAATGGCTGTGTATTGAAGGCTATGAAAAATAATTATCAGTAATTATTATCTTCACGAAGCATCCTTTCTTTTTTGGTATTATAATTTAGAGTTGATTTAGACAAACAAAATTAATATCAGGAAGATCAGTTTACGGTTTGGGGTGGGGATCTGGTTTTTGGAGTCCGCTCCCATTATTCTATGTACCATCAAAGTCTGAAACCAGGGAATGAGACTTTTGGACATTCTGTGAAAAAACACAGTACTGGGTAATTTGATTTGTGTGTACATACAGTTGGGGTTGCAGAGTGCGAAAAAGATGTGTGATGAGGGGAATAAGGGAAAAGCAGAGGTGCGGGGTCAGATTGTGACAGTAGTGCCTGTGATGGCATTGACAGTGCAGTCTCTCTGTCCTCTCCTAGTCAGCTGTTCCTTCATCTTAGGTCACTGCAAGGGGTGGCTCAGTGTTATGGGAAACAGAAAAAAAGGGTCTGTTGCATTTTAATACTGGCTCTGCCAGTAATTCATCTGCTTCCTGCAAGATATATGTCATATTTAACCAGGTGAGGTCTGTTGTGAAGATGAAATGGCAACTTATCTGAAATGGTGTATAACTCCTAAAATTCACCAGAAAGGTCAGAAACTTGCGAGCAGGTGGATCTCTTACAGTTCTCTGACTCACAAACTACAGTTAATTGTCCACCAGAAGACATTATAAAGCATTTCAGTATATCCAGATATCCTTTCTCTCTCTGGCCCTGCCTTACATTGAAAGAGGAGCAGCTGTAATTCTAGAGAAGGTAGGAGGGCATACTGTTTATATAGCAGAAGCACATCTATTTTACCGAAAATGCCCCCCTAAAGTTTTAAGGTTCTGCCTAAACAATTGCCAGCCAGCACTTCTACACTTGTAGAGCACTGCACAGAAATCATTGATGTAGTCCTTTGCAAAATTTGAGGTAACTTGTAGCGTGCATGGTAGTCTGGTGGTAAAGAAGAGGGATGCGTAAGTTCAGAGACCAAAATTAAGGTGAAAGAAAACAGTTAATGGGAACAAAAGAGTAGGGGGGAAAAAACAATGCACAGAGGAAGAGGAGGGAAAATAGTCAAGAAAAGATAAGAATTAAAATACAAAGTGCTGGCTGAGAAAAGCAGCTCACTAGTAGTCATTTGCTAGCATGAGAATATAGTACATTCAAGGAGAGACTCAAGCTGACCTTATGCCAGAGGTCTGTAAATCTCCCATGTGAAGGACCTTGGGGTGAATGGGAAGAAACTCTCCCTCTTAAAGTGATGCGAATTATGTGGTTAAGGCAGAGAAATGTTTTAATTGTATCTGGAAAAGAAGATATTATAAATTAAGGTCTTGATGACAGGAGTGTGTCAAATTAATGCATTATGTATTTTTGGAATTATACAATGTGTCATAAGCCAATTTCATTCCAGGAGAAATGTGACATCTCCCTTGTGAGTGAGGTTTCCAAAGGGCTGAAAAGTAAGGAAAATGTAAAGCAAAAAGAGAAGTTGTCTAATGGAGGAGAAAGGCATTGACTGTGCTGTTTAGACTGTATAAATTGGTGGTGGTGTATCCTGCCTCTTAACTCCTCCTGACTGCTCTGTGTCTTTAGGCTGCTAGATCTGTTTTTCATCTTTGGCCCGTTTCAGGGCAATAGATTTTACCTTGATCTGTAAAGCCAGTCATATCCTTTTACATAGCCGTGACTTCCCAGAGAGCAGAAACATAAATCTGCGCTGTTGCCATGAGGTACATGCTGTGCCGCACAGCAGATCTGGTTTTTGACTCACAAGAATGTGTGCAAGAGGATTTTGCTGGGCCGCTGAAAATATTTGAGCTTCAGTTTTACATACTGAATCTTTGTTTCTTCTGCTTCCACAGTCTGAATGGTTTAGAAAGGAAATGTACAGTTAACATCTGCAATCTGAAATGGTCTTTCTTTTCAGAAAAATACTGTTTCTGACATTCCTGTTGGGGAAGAGGAGCTATCCTTTCCAAGTCATTCGGTATAGGTATGAAAATGTTCGAAGAGCTGACAATTAATAATTATTATTCACTGCTGCTGCTTTGCTTCTAGTACAGTGAACATATTTTTGGAGTAGAATTAAATCCAAGTCTCTCCAGGGGCTGTTGGTATTTTGCTAATGCTAAATTAGAGTGTGCCATGTGCTGTGCACTAGGGGTGGTCAGTAGAGGCTTGACAGAATTTAATTGTGTGTGTGGCAGGGGTGCTCTGGGTCACTGCGTGGTAGGTGTGATACAGCCGCAATCTGGTGGGAAAGCAATCTTTCGCAGCCCCTCGTGTTTTCGTGAACAGGAAGGAGACATCCCCAAGCTGCTTTCCATCCTGCCCACAGGTGACGTGGTCCAGCTCCTGGAGTGGGTATCCTGCACAGCCAGTTTTTGTTCCTTCTGTTTATCACCTATCCCTTTGCTTTTTCTACTCCCAAGCTGTAAATACTTAAAATGAGAAATAAATTAATTAGAAGCCGTGAAACAGAGATGGAAGCTCAGCTACCTTCAAAAATCAGTAAGTGAGAAAGCCGGTCCAGATTGGAGAAGAAGGGAAGAAGTCTTTATAGCCTTCGAAATGATCTTCCTATTAAGTTGTTGAAGCATTTGTTTGGAGGTATCAATAGAAAAATTTAGCAGTATTCCCCTTTTGGGACATGCTGGCATATATTGGAAGTCCTTAAATGGTGTATCTTCCTGTACTCCCCCATTTTGGCCAGTCGTCCTCTTAATATATCTTTGGTATTACTTTTCTTTATGAGGTCCTCGCCTTCCTCAGCCATATGCTTTGAGCATGTCCGCCCTGCCTATAGGCTGGTGCAGTCAGTGCACAGTATGTTGCAGCACATCTGGGCCAAAATAAAGCGTTAGTAGGAAGAGAACCACCAAAATTAAACGTGTGACTCTTGCACCCGAGCCAGCAGAATTGCTGGGTGGGGAAGTTTCCTGAAAAGCCAAGCTGAAGGCCCTACTCCCAGTGTCTCCTTCTTCCTGCCCTCTTTCCCATCTCTCAAGCTAGCTCAGGCAACATGCACTGGATAGGGTTCCCAGGAAAGTGGTAACCATGATCTCTGTGGCATGCAGTAACTAAGGGGGTAGTTCATGGAATGCAATGCTTTGTGAGGTTTAGGTGTAGGTGAAAGTTTGGGGGAAAAGTACCTCTGATGTGTATTGCACTCATAGTGGTCCTCAGTGAAGGCTATGCTGCTGCGGGGCAGGGATGAAGCAGGAGCTGTGGTTGCAACGTGGTGCAGGTGCTGCATGTGGTTAGGTGGTGGCAGGGCAGAAGAGTGCAGAAGGAGAGTGAAGCATCTGAAAATTCATTGGGCTAGCACGTTTGGGAGTTACTATGTGGAGTGGTGGCATTTTGATAATTTATTTAGTAATTTGTGATGGCAGTAGCTGAATATTGAACAGCTTAAATCTAAGCAACTGGCATTTCATGCTTTGGTGAAGAGAGAGTGGGTGAGTGAAATAGTAGGGGTAAATTGTGAATAGGAGTGAAAGCAATATGTGCAGCTTTCTCTGAACCTGCCCACCTCTTCCTTTGTGTAATATTGAGCAGCTGGGCTGTGCTATCTCAGCTTCTCATCACTAATCAGGCTATAGATCTCTGGGGGCATGTTTTGCTTTCAGTTGCTTTGGTGGAAATCTAGACTTATTACCTAGATTATTTGCATTTAGACCAGAAAAACAGTAAACAGAATTTGAGCCTTTTTTTGTCAATGTGGTTGGTGGGAAGTACTTTCATTTTATGAGAGACTGCTATCTTTGTTTAGTTAAAGAAGCAACCACTTGAATACAAAATGAGAGAGCATTTGCACTACTGGGTTGGTTTTTTTTTCCTGTGAGGAAAATTGTACTTATCTAAGTAAGAGCAAAACTAATAGAGTTCACTGTAAATTAATTAAAATTACTTTGTTTGTTTAAAAATGACATTTTCCTGATCCATAATATTTATGCCAAGCTGTAAGAACATAGGACACAAGACTTGACCAAGTTAGTTACAGAGGTGTATGCTGCTGTAATTGAATTCCTTCAGCTGTTTCAAACATTTTTCAGGGAGATTTTCCCCCTCCTTGAATTCCATGGAGTTTTTCTTTAGTTTCTCACTGGATTCCCTATATGTTTTTTAATGCTAGGCTAGGTAGGTATGTTTATGAGCTGCTGTCCTAGACTCCTTTCTCCAGAGGTACAATTTAGAAATGGGTGTTTCATTCATTACTGTGCTTGCCGTGGTCTGAATCTATGATTCCGTCTGTTGTTCGGCGTGCAGACTGATGACTCATTCCTTTACTTCACCAAATAGCTGCACATGATCTTATCCCATTCTTAGATGAGCTTTGGGAGTGAGATAACAAGAAATGTTTACAGCATTCAGGGAGAATCACAATTCCACAGAGAAATTTGTTTTGCAAAAAAAAAAAAAAAAAGGAGAAAAAAAAGGGGCTTGCTGGAACTAAACCAATTTTTAAACTTGGTTAACTTTAAACTTAAATTTATCTGATTTATTATGTCTTTGTTGGACCTCACAGTATGCACAAAGGATGTAAGAAGATGCTCCCTCCCCTTTCTAGCATGCATAAGAAAAGTCAGGGTGTGCAGAAGCAGAGTGGTGCTTCCATTCAGGAACAGGGTGTAGTGAAACCACCAGAGACATCCATCTGACACCCTGTAGAAATCCATGTAAAGAAAGAAATTCTAGTGGGATGTCCACTGTATTTGCATGAGTATTCGGTAGAAGAGCAGCTTCCTACATGCCACGTCCCTACATGACTTAGCAGCATCCTGTAGGTGTGAATGCCTGTCTCTGCAGAGCAGTATATGCAGAAGATGAAAAGATGTGTGTGGAGGGAGACGTGGTGACTAACTCGTTATTCCTGGAAGTGCACCCTCAGCATGGAGGACAACGTTAAGTATGTCCCAGGTAGGCTCTTCACCCTGCATCATCACTGGGGATTAAGCCATTTTCCCCAAGGATCCTGTACTCACAGAAAGCTCTGCAGGAAGGGGTAGTTTGCCTCCAGATTTAAACATACACAGAAATCAGCACTTGCATAATAGGTTAATTTGTTATTATCCACCAGCTTCTTCTGTTCTGTGACACGGGTTTCAGATACTGCACATGTTGATTTTTCTCCTCATGCCATGTGGTCCTAACACATGGTGAAGGAAGGACATTCAGACTTGAATTATTTCATCTCCCAGAATTTGTCAGTTTTCCAATGCTGGGTTTTTTTTCTTCCTGGTATCTCTTCTGGTATTTTTATTTAATTTTTTAAAAATTGAATTTCGATTGTTACCTTAAAATTGGTTGTTCCTGTTCACTACTAAAAGACATATTAATGAACTGCAGCTGAACAAACAACCAGCGTATCTTTTTGCCCCTTTTTAGGGGGGAGATGGGGAATTTCCTTATATTAATCTTTCTGCTTTGCTAGGTCTGTGAAGACCACAAGGATTAATTTCTCTAAGTAATTCTAACTTGTTCATTTTTCAAGTTTTTACCTGCTAGCTTTGCATTATAAGGGGGAAATTTTCAGTAAAGACTTTTCATGGAATTCAGAGAGTACCTTTATGCTCAGGGTAAAATAAATAATCTCTTTCCTTATTTAGGTAAAGCTCTCAGCCAGTGCTCTTACTGATGGTGTCCTTTTGAACTAAGCTGGATTATTGTATTGTGCTGCAGAGTACAACAACCAGATGATCCCAAGCAATATTTTTGTTGTTACCTGCTTGTAAGTGATGCCCTTATGGTAGTTAAAGGCAGCATCAAGAGTTTACACTTGGCATGCTCAACCTGTCTTCCAAATGCTGTGTTCATACCCCATCCCTGCTAGCCACCTGGGACCTGCCTTCATCTAGTAAACACTTCTTGTGGCCATTTGGAGGGTCTGCATGACCATAGTCCTCAAAACCTTTCTTCAGCCTGGCTGCCAAGCTGTGTTTGCGCAAGTTAGAAGCTGGGTGGTGAGGGTCAGAAGTGAGATTTCCCTTAGGTCAGTTTATTAGGTTCATTCCGAGCACATGAAAAACAGCCTTTCATCCAACAGCATGGTCGAGCATCACTTATAAACACTTCCCTTGTCCGTTTTATTTAATAGTCTGGCTGCTGTTGAGCTTTGCAACTGTGAAGTCAGTTGGATTCTTGTGTACCAGATTCCGTGGAAAAATTTTTGGCCAGTGGTGATTGATATGAGAGAGGAGTGCGGACTAATTCTGTTTAACAGCTTGTGCAAAATATATGTAGGAGTGTAAGGAAGAAACTGTCACTACTGATTCTCAGAAGAAGTAAATGTAAAAAAAATGTTTAGAATTTAGAGAGGAAGAGGAAAATGGTGTGCATGGATTGAATGCGAAGCATCAAGTTCCTGCTAAAAAAGGGAAGCCATCCAAATGCTGTTTGGGAAATTTGGGTAGTTTTCAGAGGGGGTATTCTGTTGTATCTTACAGATTTGTTAATCAGTAGCAAGTTTTTGGTGTGTAATGTAGTTTTACCACATGCCATTACACCTTGCTGTTTAAGGCTAGTGAAATTTGTTTCTCCTGAGGATGAGTGTCCTCATAGGACATGCACAAAGAGGTTGGCTGGTTGTATTCCTCACCTTTTGAGAGAGCTAAAATGTTCATTACAAGCAACTTGTAAAAAACAAAAGAGCGTTTCATTGACAGTGTTATGTGAACACAAACTTGTGTCATTTTATATGAAGCAGACCAAAGAAAGCACGTTAGTTTATAAGCAATAACTAAAGCAAGGCTTTGAAAAAAAAACATGGACTTGGCTTCTACCAGTATAGCAAAATATTTATTTAAATGAATGTAACTTCCATTTGGTTTTGTAAGGGAAAATATTCTTACACTTCATTTCTTCTCTTTACCATAGTGTTGAATCTTGCTTATTTTATGTAGTCATGCATGAATACACCATACTAAGTAGCATTTTTATGAGTTATCTGGACATTTGAATTTCTTATGCATGAACCTATGAGTTAAAGAATGCTACTTGGAAAAAATGGTTTCAGATGAGATTAGAAGATCAAAGTAACTCATTATTGGCTCCTTTACATAGACACTCTAATTGTATTTTTTTCCTTAACATATGTATATACGTTCCCTCTGTTTTTGTAGATTTCTGATATTATTTTCTCAGGGCTTCTTTTCAGCATTAATTTTTGTGTATACCATTTTTTTCATATATCAAATTAAATTAAATGAAGATACCACAAGTGAAATAAATAGAGAAATAAGTTAACATGTAGAAACACAGAAAACTTGTCTAGGAAATAGCTTTTTATGTGGGTTTAATCCAAATGGTCAAATTAATAAGGCTAACCAGAAAAGAATGGACTTTTTTTGTGGAGAATGGTGAAAGGCAAATTAAAAGAAAGTTGTGAAACCCCAGAGGGAAATATACAAACAGTGGCTTTTAAAACAGTCTAGCCTTAAGACCAGAAAGAACTAAAAATAAATAAATTAAAAGAATTAATTGCTTCCTTTCCATCAGCCCTTTCCCACCATGAGAAGTGCCATAAGCAGCAGTTGCCAATGCTCAGAGGTGAAGACTGTGAGCAAGTATGTGGCAGGCTGCCTTTTTTAGGCTTGGTGCCTAAGGGAGCTTCTCTTCAGCATAAAACAGAAGTAGAAATTAAACTTATTGCCTTGAAATGTAAACCCAAATTATTTAGGGCATTTAGAAGGAATTTGGCTGCTATCAGTGCTTGAATTTTAAAGGTATTTTTGTTACTGTGAACTTGAAAATTGTGATGGTGCGTTTTTTTTGAGGCATGACCTACATGATCCCATGATGTAGCACCCTTGCTTATGTGCGAGGTTATCTCCACGGCTGACTCCCTCCGTGGCTTTGGAAAAAAGCTGGTCAGCAGTAGTGCTCCCCTTCTCATCTGCAGATTATCTGGACCTGTAGAAGTATGGAGCAGAGGTGGTATGCCTTACTTTTCCAATGACCTGCAATGTTTGAACTTTCCTTCAGAGTCTGACCTCCTGGAAGCCCCTGGGACTGCTAGATTAAGCAAGTAGAAAGCTTGACTGATACCAGGAGATGAAAACATTTGTGCTGGCTCTGCTGGAAGATAGTAAGAGAAAGCCATAGTGAATCCCTGAGTGAATATAATCACAAGATACCGAGCAGACCCAGGGGCTCTCAGTTTGGCAAGCTGGGGACCAGGAGGATAAAAAGCCTTTTTACCTTTTAAGGCTACAAAACCCAACAGGAAGCTTCAGGGAAAACCTTGGTGGCTTGTTCCTGCAGAGTTCTTCTTTTCCCTTGGCATACATCATATCCCTGTAGAGGGATGTGAATTGACCTCAGATTTTCTAAGACTGGATTGTAAATGAAGGATGGGAAAATGTGTTTCCTATTACAATCTATTTGCCTGACTTCTTAATAACAGAAGGTGACATTTTACAAAGCTTGCTCTACTATGGCTGTTCAGCTCCTCCTGAAATCATTGGGACAGTTTACAAGATACTTAAGTATGAACAAAGTTCACTGGGTTTGTTTTGTTTTCAAGCCTTCTAGCTACACTTTTGTGGTGGGTTGACCCTGGCTGAAGTCCAGGTGCCCACCAAAGTCACTATGTCACTCCCCCTCCTTAACTAGACAGGGAAGAAAAGGTGTAGCGAACAGCTCGTAGGTCAAGATAAGGATAGGGAAAGATTGTTCACTAATTACTGTCCCGGGCAAAACAGATCAGACAGAGAGGAATTAATCTGATTTATTACCAAGCAAACACAGAGCAGAGCAGTGAGAAATAAAACCAAATCTTAAAACACCTCCCCCCACCCCTCCCTTCTTCCCAGGTTTAACTTCGCTCCTGATTTCTAGCTACTCCCCCCACAGCAGCACAGGGGGATGCGGATGGGGGTTACAGTCAGTGGATTGCATGCTGTTTCAGCCACTTCTTCCTCAGGAGGAGGACTCTTCCCCTGCTCCAATGTGAGGTCCCTCTCACAGGAGGCAGTCCTCCACGAACTTCTCCAATGTGAGTCCTTCCCACAGGCTACAGTCCTTCATGAACTGCCCCCGTGGGTCTCTCCCACAGGGTGCAGACCTTCAGGAGCAGGCTGCTCCAGCGTGGGTCCCCCATTGGGTTCTCAAGTTGTGCCAGCAAACCTGCTCTAGACTGGGTTCTCTCTTCAAAGGGCCACAGGTCCTGCCAGGAGCCAGCTCCAGCCTGGGCTTCCAACAGGGTCACAGCCTCCTTCAGGTACCTCCATCTGCTCCGGCTTGGGGTCCTCCATGGGCTGCAGGTGGAATCTCTACAGCCCATCACCCCTCCTCCATGGGCTACAGGGGGACAGCCTGCCTCACCAAGGTCTACCTCATGCCACAGACGAATCTCTGCTCTGGCACCTGGACCATCTCCTCCCCCTCCTTCTTCACTGACCTTGGTGTCTGCAAAAGTTTCTTACATCTTCTCACTCCTCTCTCTGGCTACAAAACCTCCCGCAGTTGTTTTTTTATCTTTTTAACTCTGTTACCGTAGAGCCACTACCACCATGACTGATGGGCTCGGCCTTGGCCAGCAGTGGGTCCGTCTTGGAGCCGGCTGGCATTGGGTCTGTCAGACACAGAGGAAGCTTCTGGCAGCTTCTTGCAGAAGCCACCACCCCTGTGGCCCCCTCGCTACCAAAACCTTGCCATGCAAACTCAAAACAACTTTACAGGATTTTGTTCTGTAATTTGGGTGCAGAAAACAGAATGAAATTTTGCCCCTGTTTTCTGGCTAGCTTGAATGTCATTTTGGTGCTTCACAGTATTTAAAAAAGGCTTAAACCTTTTCCCCCCCCCCCTCTTCTTTTAAGGGTAGTGTTCTTAAAACAACTTATATGAAAGTAGGCACCCAAGTTAGTGTTTGATTCATTGAAATCAGTTAATCGCCTAATTGGTTCATTAGATACTTACAGATTCATTTTCCAAAAGTTTGGCCATGTGTGACTGGCTGTCATTTAAAAATCTTCTCCTTTCAAGAGTTTCCAAATAAGTTTATGCATATTTATTTGGGATATAGCCATAGAAACATAGAATCATTAAGGTTGGAAGAGATCTCCAGGATCATCCAGTCCAACCGTCCCCCCACCACCTATTAACCACTAAACCATGTCCTTCAGTACCNCTCCTCATAAGACCTGTGCTCCAGCCCCTTCACCAGCTTCGTTGTCCTTCTCTGGACACACTCCAGGGCCTCGATGTCTTTCTTGTGGTGAGGGGCCCAAAACTGGACACAGTACTCGAGGTGCGGCCTCACCAGGGCTGAGTACAGGGGGGACCATCAGTAATTAAATTTGTTGACTTCAGTTACAGAAATGAATACATATTTGAAGTTTTGGTCTTTTGCTTTTAGATGTTGGTATGAGTTCAAAAAGAAGAGCACTATTTTGTTTTGGAGTATAATGTGACAGAACTATACAATAATTGGTATTTTCAGTATTTGCTAATACGGCCATTTCTCAGGAAGCACTGTAGTTGTGGAAACCAGCATAATTTTAATTAATGTTTTACACTACATACATTGCAATTAATATTTTAAAAGCGGAACATCTGTAATTGGACTTGTTTACCCACTGTAGTCATAGTGGAAACTACTCAATGATAAGATGTTTCATAAACCCAGTCTAAGTGATAGAAAATATCTACAGCCAAATTCTGGTTTGGTAGCGTGTGTTTATAACTCCACGTTGCAAGTGAAGCACCCCATGAAGTGCATCTCTTCTTTACAGACAACACAGATTGTACAACCTTGTGTAACATAAACAGAAAATAAAAATGTGCCTCAGTGGAACTTAAATATTGTGCTACAAGGCCTAGAATTATCTCTGTCTTAAGTTATACTGCTTTCAAGTATTTTCTTCTTGAGTTGTAGTCCTTTCAGATGTTTTGTTTAACCTGCTTGGAAGTAACCACAGAATGGAAGAATTGCTTAGTTCAACCCCCTACTCAAAGCAGGAGTACCTGGAGCAGGTTGCTCAGAGCCTCGTCCAGCAGGCTTTTGAGTATGGAGACACCACAATGTCTCCGGGTAACCTGTTCCAGATTTGACCACCCTCGCAGTGGGGGGGAGAGAAAAATAATTTTTTCTTACTTTCAGATGGAATTCCCTATATTTCAGTTTGTGCCCATCACCTCGTGTCGTTTTGCTGGGCACTACTGAGAAGAGTCTGGCTCTGTCTTCATTATTCTCACCCATCGATGGTTTATACACATTGATGAGGACCCCCCGAGCCTTCTCCAGACTCAACAGTCCCATCTTTCTCAGCCTCTCTTGATACACTGTGGCCCTTTGCTAGACTTGTTTCAGTCCATGTTTCTCATGTACCGGGAAGCCCAGACCTGGACCCAGCACTGCAGATGTGTCTCACCAATGCTGAGTAGAGGGGAAGGATCACCTCCCTTAACCTGCTGGTGATGCTCTTTAGCACAGCCCACAATACTGTTAGCTACCATTCCTGCAAGGGCACGTTTCTGGCTTATGCTCAACTTGGTGTCTGCCAAGTCCTTCTCCACAAGACTGTTTTCCAGTTGGTCAGCCCCTAGCCTGTACTGGTGCATGGAGTTATCCCTCCCCAGGTGCAGGACTTAGAATTCCCTTTTGTTGAACTTTGTAAGGTTCCTGTCAGCCCATTTCTCTAACCTGTCCAGGTCCCTCTGGATGGCAGCACACGCATGTGGTGAATCAATGGCTCCTCTCAGTTTTTAATCATCAGCCAGCTTGCTGAGGCCTTTGTCTTATTGTCTAGGTCATTCATGAAAATGTTCAATGATACTGGTCCCAGTACCGACCCCTCTGACAGCCCACCAGTGACTGGCTTCCAACTGGACTTTGTGCTGCTGTCCACGGCCTTTTTGAGCCAAGCAGTTCAGCCAGTTTTCTATCTACCTCACCATTTACTGATTTAGTCTCTACTTCATCAGTCTGTCAATGAGGATGTTATGGGAGATAGTGTCTAAAGCTTTGCTGAAGTCAAGATAAATAGCATCCACTTCTCTCTCATCTCAATGAGATGAGCTGGGCATCTCATTGCAGAAAGCTATCAGGTTGGTCAGATGTGATTTCTGCCTTCATAAATCTGTGCTGACTACTCCTAATCACTTATTTTACTCTATCTGTTAAGGAAATTGTTCCCAGATTTATTTGCTCGTCACCACCCCAGGGCTGGAGGTGAGGCTGACCTGCCTGTAGTTTACTGGATCCTCCTTCTTAAAAATAGAACTTTTTGCTTTTTTGCAGTCCTCAAGCAGATCCTCTGATCCCCATGACCTTTCAAACATAGTTGAGAGTAACCTCGCGTTAACATCAGCCAGCTCCCTCAGCACCCATGGATGCACCCTCTCAGGACCCACAGGCTTGTGTATGTCCAGCTTGTTTAAATGTTCCTTCGCTGGATCATCTTCTGCTGATGTCAAGTTTTCATTGCTCCAGACTCTCTCACTGCTTGCAGGAGCCTGGGATTTCTGAGAACAGAATATTGAAGGAAGAAATATCTTTTAAATTGACTGCCTTTTTTCTGGTAGTAGTCTGTCCCTCTAGCTATCAGAGATACACTTAATGTGCTTTAAATGCAAACCAGTTCTTTGCAGAATGTGTGTATTAAATAATTTCAAAGTCTGTTGAGAGACCTGTATTTAAAGCTGAACTATTAATGTCTTCCCATGATTACACTGAAAAAGAAAAATTCCTGTGCACAAAGCAGCATGAATCTACCAAAAATGTGGGAATTTTTTCTGTGCGCTTCTCTCCTGTGTTGGCCTGGCTGAGTGCTGGCTGCGCAGAGATGTGTAACAGGAGTGACTACAGGCAGTGCGGCTTGTGTAGAGATGGTTTTCGAGATGGTTTTCGTGTGTCAGAATAACAAGGTGGATTAGTCTGCAGTCACGTTCATGTTGTCACCGAGAGCTGTCATCTGTGCCTGAGCAAGGTTGTTTTAAGCTTGCATGGGTGTAACAGTCCCAATCTACAAGCATTTCTGTGCAGTCGTCAAATAGGGAAAAGGAGGGCAGGAAAAAAAAAAGTGAAGATGCTGTTTCCTGCTCAGCAAGAACCTGACAGCTCCTGAGCTCCACAGGACCAGGGTGCTGAGGGCCATGGCCTCGCAGGGTACAGGTGTGGACGTTGTCGGGAGGCAGGATTCTGGCTCCTGGCTGCTTCTGAGCTCCAAGCCCAGCAGCAGCTTGGGAATCCCACCTCTTACAGGGGTGCAAAGCACAGATCTTCCCTTTCTTGCTGAGTATGTGCCACCAGTGGGATCATATGTTAGTCAGCCCTGCCCCCCAAACAGAACTTGGACATCCCTTGTGAGTGGGGTCAGAGCTGAGAAGCCACCCATCTTTGGCAGTGTACATCTACTCTTCCAGCACAGCTCTACCAGCTTTAAGCTTTTCAGTTGCTTAGGGTTCCTTGAACAGCCAGAGACTCTCAGCAGCTTGCACAGCAGTGAGGACTCAGCCTAGCATCCCTTGAAGGTCTGCCAGGGTTGCTCCTCATCCTCCACACAAGTGAGAATGGCTCTGTGTGGGAACTGTGGCACTGTCTCAAAACTAGAATCATAGAATATCCCGAGTTGGAAGGGACCCAAGGATCATCGAGTCCAACTCCTGGCTCCACACAGGACCAGCTCCATCAGAGCAGATGACTGAGCATTGTCCAGATGCTTCTTGAACTCAAGCTCGGTGATGTGACCGCTCCCTGGGGAGCCTGTTCCCTAGTGGGAGACTGCAGATGTTGCAGTAATTATTCCCAAGAGTAGCTGTGCCATCTTTTGGGCTGCTTTCTGCTGGCACTGATGACCATAAAAGGTCATTTATTTTCCTTAGTGTATCTTCTGTTGTTAATGCATCTTGTTAAGTCAGGGTTGCAGTGCATGTGTCTTGTTCATGGTTGACCATTCATAACATAACCCTTATAATTAGTCTCACCACAACCATCTGAGCTTCTGCTTCAGATCACTACTAAGATCCTGAGCCCAAGCCCAGGCAAGCAGCACTCAGTGGGGCCACTTTGCTCGCCTGTTCATACGGGGCTGTCACTGTTACTGCGCTGAAGAAGCACTTTCTCTTCATTTGGAAGAGAGCTGACTTGAAAGCTCCGTGTGGAAGAACTGCTGAAGAAAAAATACCGTCTTTTTAGCAAGACAGAAAAATGCCACTGCTATTTAAATTTTGTACTTTGATGTTGTATAATTTTTATGCAAATTGTTTTCTCTCAGGGGTTTTAGATTTTTTTTAAAAGTTTTTAAAAAGTATTTTATAAAAATGAGTTTCATAAAATTCCATAAGAAAACATGTGTATTCCAGTAACATTAAAAAATCCATTAAGTGTCAGTAACACCTTTGATACAAACATTATGAAAAATGCAGCAAAAATAAGAAATGTCTTAACTGAAAGAATGCCACTGTAAAGGAAAAGATGTGAAATGACTTTTTTCTCTTTTTTCTCTTCATCCAGCATCAAGCTTTGAGGCTTCTCCTATTTTAATAAGTAAAGGTATGATGTAGAATTTTGCCCGGGGAATACTTTAATAACTTTAAATAAAATAATTATTAGCAGATTATAAACAGAATATTTTCTTCTCTCATCTTACTAATAACATCGATTCTAAAAGAAGGCTAGTATTTCTTTTGTTATAAATAAATGATTTCCATATTAAGACAGCTGTTAAAATCATTGATGGAGAACTAATCACTCATTCTTAATGAAGTTGTTTGTGCAGTCATAAAAGTAACTTCATAATATAAATGATGGTCTGGTGGATTAATACTGTAGATAAAGTTGTAAGACACCTCCAGGGCTGATGGTTGACTGGCCCACTTCTCCATGTTTGCAGAGGTATTTTCATTAGCCAAACATTT
Source organism: Psophia crepitans (assembly GCA_013399095.1). Lineage (NCBI taxonomy): Eukaryota > Metazoa > Chordata > Aves > Gruiformes > Psophiidae > Psophia > Psophia crepitans. The sequence goes on along the minus strand of VWZZ01007375.1, from coordinate 266,985 downwards.
CAGTGTTTCAACTTTGAAGAATTTTGGAATGGTTATTTGCAAGATGACATTTTCTTGGTGGAAAGAGAAAGGAGAAGTTGTATCTCCCAGTGAAATGGGAAGCAGGTGAAGTGACCCATCACAGTAGCTTTCTAGGGCTTGTTGAGGCTCGTGCCCCAAGTAACCACGTGCTTGCCAGCTCGCAGCCTCCTGGCTTGCCATAGCACAGTTGTCCTGTGGCCACTAGCGCATGGTCTCTGCATCCACTGTGGCGACTGTGAAAGTCAGGAGACTACCTCGACTTATCTTTCCACACTCGGTGTGGTGCATGACACACACTCCAGCCTTCCTTTCACGAGGTGTCTTGGACAGTCTTTCTGATGTGCATGGGAAGAACTTGTTTTAACCTCAAAGAGTTTGTTACTGGGGAGTGTTCCTGCTGGAGCTGGGACTGTATGCCTTTGTGCTGAAGACACACATTCCTGTGCCCGTTCTTCTCAAGGATAACGTTTTTTGCCAAGGTAGTTTCTTTTTCCTGTCTTTACAGACAGTGTCTTCAGATATTTTGAAAGCAGCAATGCGGCTGGTAACGAGAAGCTGAGGACTGGACAGGACAGTGCAGGTACAGTACTGAGGTCTGCTGCAGTCCTGTTGATGAAGGCATGTGTCACAATGGTGGCAATAAGGGGGACTGTTGATGCCATGGCTATGAGTGTCTCCCTTCTGTGCTCTGGAGAGATACTTTTGAGCACAGAGCACTGTGAGAGCCCTGATGGTGCAGTAACACGTGGCTATGGCCATGTGAACGCTGGCTGCTTTCAAATTCAGCTCATCTATCAGGTATCAGCTTGAAAATTGGTTGACAGCACTGTGTTGACTGAGGTTTAATGCTGGGCTGTTCCTCAGGCTAGCAAAGATTGCAAGGTTTGAAATGCAGGCTTGCAAAGATGGGCTTCTCCTTGCAGCTGAAAGAGATGGAAAATCTGATGGTTTTGGGAAGCATCCTTCTGCGATGCAGGCAAAGGTTCCCTGAACTAGAACAAGTGGCACTGAAAGTGTGTATGGCACCACTGCGTGGTGGAAATTTAGTCTGATCTATTGAGCGTGAACTAGTCTGTTATCCTTACTGTCCAGTAAGGAAGGTCAGGGTGGAACTGCAGGGTACCTTTGCCTGGCTGAAAGCAAGAAGGCAAGGAATTAGGCATGCAGGAAGTGCTCAGATGTGGACCAGCTTATAAAGACAGGACCAGCGTTGCTGCAGCACTGTGGCACTGCATCTATGGCAACTAAGGGAAGGAGAACAAGTAATATAATGTTTTCTGTGATGGGGAGCACGAGGAAAAAGAGATTTGAATCTCTCTGTGCTGCTCTCGAGTGATAGGGTCTGTTTTACTCTTTGTTTTGCTGTTCTTCATAGTATGTAGACTGGGACTTGATAATGGTGTTGCATAGACCATTGTGTCCTGGACTGTTGACTTGTCTTCAGATGTGGGATTTGAATGCATAAATGAGGTAAAGGTGCCTTTGAAATTCATTGATTCTTAAAAAGAGAGAAAGGAGGGGGACAGTTAGCAGGGTGCTTTTCATTACTCACTCTCTTGCTGTGAAGATGTGTAAATATGGGGTAAGACTATGCCACTGTGTGGGATTTTGACCATATCAGTGTGTCTCTTTCTGCCACGTTAGTCAATGGGAAACCGATGCTGCTGATGGTGAGCCACTTGATGGTTTGTCATATAGGTTCCAGAAAGGTGATATAATTTATAGAACTTGTTAATGCTTGGCAATTTCACTGTGCTCCAGGTTGTAAAGAGTTCACCCATCCACTTGTATGTGGTCTCTCTCATGTGAAACTCCCATGTCTGGCTTCCTCCCTTCACGGTGAGAGCACAGGCATGACAGCAGTTTCTGGTTCTCTTTCTTCTTTGCTCTTCCTGTAATTCCAGACTTTGCTGACAGCCTTGAATGTTCCTGTAGGTATCACCGCTCTTCTAGCCTGTCTTTTTGTCCTTGAATTGGTAGTTGTGCCAGTGAGACGAAGACTGTCTTTGTAGCTGGGCCATCTCTATAAAGGGTTCCTAAATCCTAATGTTTGTTTCTGACAGAGGGGGAAAAAAAAAAAAAGAAAAAAAAAAAGAAAAGGTGTGCGAGTGGCTTTGAATTCATATGCTTTTATTTGGGGCAAACAAAACAAAAAAACCCCAAACAAACAAAACAAAAAAAAAGAAGCAAGTGGGGGGAAAAAAAGCAAACAGGTAAAAATAAGTTGTAATTTCAAAAGAATGCCCACCACTTATTTTCTCTGCCATTACATTTCATTGTTTGAATTGTTTCAAACCCAGGAAAGAGGAAATAGTAGTCTTGTTTTCTCTACCACCACCCAGACCGTTCTGGGGAAGTGTATGGATGCAAGCGACGTGTACTGGCAGACAAAGCCACCGGCATCATAGTTACACTCAACACACATCACCGAGAGTAGCTGTTGTTTCAGGAACTGGAGGAGAAGAAGGGGAGGAGGAGGGCCGCGTGTCGGGGGCATATTCCCTCTGCTCCAACGTGACTTTTATACATCTCGTTAGAAAAGAATGACCAGGCAGGGATCACAGGTGACACAGTGGGGCTTGGCATACCAAAGAAAATCTGAGACGTTTTGGGCTCTTGTATTGAGTGAAAAAATCAGCTTTATGGCTCTCCTGGAATCAGACTGAAATGAGACTGGTAGTAAACAACTTCTGTGCTAATAGCAGGGTGCCTTAGCGTGCAGGTGGTTTGGAACAGAAGTGAGTGCCTTTAAGCATTGTTTTATGGTGGTGTGCATTTCAGAGTGAAAAATGGCCACAAGCTTTATTACTTTAATATTAACGCTTTTTCATTACTCTCTTACCCCCTCCTGTAACCCGCTGCATTCATCCATTATAAAGTGGCTCTTTCTTTTTTTCCCCTTGCCTGCCGTTTTTCACAGCGTGAGGAGGGAGAGGCAGGTGGGTGGCAGGAGGGACAGTTGAGGACATAATGGCACCGCATCTGCTGCCAAATGAAGCCAAGGCCTGGGCTGCCACCGGATAACCTGTTGAGGTAACTCACAAAGCCCTCAACAATAAAAGAATCATTCCTCTGTGGCTGCCGCTTTCTAGTGACCTGCAAGGGGACTGCCCCTTTTACAAGAGCTTCTCCCATTAGAGTTTTCCATCCTTCCTCCTGCTTCTTGATGGCAGGGGGTTTGCACCATAGGTGTTGGTATCCATCCCTTCCCAAGGCCTGAGGTCAGGTATTTGCATCACATTTGCCACTGAAGGCTGTGTGCCAGGCTGTTTTAAGATTAGGAAACAAGTAGTAGTGATTCTCAGGACTGATTTTGCCCTGCAATTTGGAAAAATGGTTTAATTTATTTTTATTTCAAAATCCTATTTTTGTATTCTCTTTCCTATTCAAAACATGTCAAGTGAAGTTTATCTTGGTGCCAGTACCACCTGTAACCAGGGTTAAATTAGCCCTTCTGTTAGCTCTGCTTGGTTTTCAGTTTTCAACAGGGCTTAGTAAAATAAATCATGTCCCACTTGTCTTCAAATTTCATTATCATGACTTAACTTAATTTGCTATAAATTATTTCTACCTGAGCTTCTTTGGCTGTGAACTTGCAGCCTCCAGTGTCTTGCTCATTGGATCGTTGCCCAGCTATTCAAGATTTTTTTTTCTTCACAACTCCTGCTTTTTGTATCATCTAGCTCCGCCAAAGTCAACTTGGCTGTATAACATCCACGGGGACACACAAAGAGCTGATGTATTCTCGTCTTTAAAATAAGGGGTTTATTGAACTGAGTTTCATTCTCTTGCAGTCGTGCTATAGTGCTGCTAATAAAGACCTTTTTTCCCTTAGAATAAATGTGACCTCAACAGTTTGTTCTCCTCTTGGAGGCAGCCATTGCAACACTTTCTCTTGGCTCTTTTTCTTTTCTCCTTGGGAAGAGTGACTGACTGGCTGGAAAATCTTTGCTCACTCAGTATCGAGCAGCTGTGCCTTGTTTTTGTTTTTTAGCACAGCTAGATTTCATGTCTGATAAAGACTTGTGTCTATTTCCACTGAGAAATGCCGATCCATTTTTTTTTTCCTTCAGAGTTGTTCATATTATTTAGCAATAGTTGATAAAAAACTTTTGTTTCAAACCCCCAAACACTGAAGGCTCGCCTCTCACCACGCTGCTGAGTTGCAACCCGGCTGAATATTTTTGCTGAGTAAGGGTCAGAGAACCCTGTAGGGATTTCAGCCTCCTACATCGAGTTGTAATAACTACTTGCCATGATCATGTGTCCTCAGAAGAGAAACTTAGGCAGCGAGCATTTTATGACTTTGGAAAAATACTGCATAGTTTTTTTTTAAAAAAAAGGGATTTTACCTGAATTCCTGGGAAGCCTTGGGGATGCTCCAGAGCAGTCATTTCAAAATGAAAACATGCTGATTGTTGCTTAGGTGGAACACATGTAATTTGCAAAGTCCTTTAATGGCAGCTGAGGGCCTGATGTATCTCACCAGCACATTAAAAAATAGCCAGCTTTTCTAACTCTTGTTTGGAGACAAGTGGTAACATGCAACTGTTTATGATGAGCAGTCTAACATTATCTTTCAATATAGCCTTTCTTTTGTAAGCAGACACTCTTGCTTGGTGTCTAGATCCTGGTGGAGCAGACAGGTGTGCTAAAGTAGTTTAGCTATTATGGTGGATGTTGAGTTTTCTAGGTGCATTCAGACTCCGTTGAAGACACCCTGTTACCTCCCGGTGCAGGATGGTACAAGAACAGCAGGTACAAAAGGTACTGCCTTGGGCACGCAGCAGTCTCCTCACTTCTGACATGCTTTAGTCTGACCTAAATTATTGGACTCAATATGAGGTTTACTGGTAAAATGACACGTCATGTAGTAGGCAGGGGGTCAGATTAGATGATCTAATGGCTCCATCTGGCCTTAAACTCTTAATTAGGGAAATGCTGCCAGCACAAGATGGCATTGAAGCTTTCTGCTGCTAGATTTTGCTTGCTTGGGAGATCCTCAGCTGAAGCAGAGCTGCAGAGGTTATGGTTGGGCTAGTCTTTTCCTCGGCCTCTAATGCTGGAGGCAGCCGGCAGAGCTAAAAGCGAGTCCTGATGGGAACCTGCTAATCTTGCCTTTATGGAAGTATAAAAGCCCTGTGTCTAGCTATTCCTGACTGTCACAGGTTCAGCTTTTAGATCTATAATGATATCTAAATATAGAAATAAAATCTATTATTAGGTTGGTACTATAACATTCATTGAAAGAAAAAAAGGTAAGTTTCTCTGGTAAGCCGATAAAAAAGAAATTACAGTTATTTGAAGCTGCTCATGGATTAAAATATTAAAAATGGGGATGTGGTTTTAGTGGTGGGTGGTTTGATATGGTGGAGGTTTATGATACCTTCGCTTTACACCTTTGGTGCAGAAACGGGAAGTATAGATGCGTGTGGTGTTGTAGATGTGCTCTTTTGCTCTCTCAGCTGTGCAAGTGGCAGTGTGCAGGTTTAACAACCATTGACACAACAAAACCAGCATCACTGATTAACCAGTTTCTTGGGCAAACCCAAACGGCTTGTGGTTAACTTGGTGTATCACTTGATTCCAGAAGGTCACTTGAATATCCTCTTAAAGTTGCTTAATTGCTTATTGATCTCATATTTATTCCATACTTGCTGTTTCTCTCACTATTTTCTGAAATGCGTTGATATGTCTTTTCTTTACTAGAAGATTGTGGTTTTGTGGTGTTGAGCATTCGCTTTTAAGTTTAGAGTTTTTAAGTGGGAATGCCAAACTTTGTTTCCTTTATAGACAAATGTTACATATTTTATTTTTCTTGCATTTTTCTAAATCCTATACTCCTGCATAGCTCTTAAAGGTCGTGGTATTATACAACTAGCATATTTCAGAGCACAAGGAGCTGAATTAAGAACTGCTGATGCTGATGTACTCTATTCTAAAGCGCCGTCCCCTATTGCTAGTTTAGCTTGTGGTTTTTCTTTCCCCTTTCAGATATTTTCATACAGAGTAATTGCTCTGGAAGTATGTTCTCTTTCTTTGTGGTCTCATCTTGTGGATATGAATCACATTGTTTCCTTTTAGTAGTAGCTTCTACTGCCCTGTCTTTTTTCCTGAAAAATGCATTGTGCCGTAGGTTGTTGGTCTGTGTTTATGTCACCGGGCAATTGTGGATGGAGAGAAACAGCCTTGGTTTCACACAACAGGGTAATCTAGATCCCAATTAAAAGCAAGAGTATGTGAAACTGGGTGCTAAACTGCCACTGCTGCCTCTGCTCACATATATATTTCTTTTTGAGGCATCTAACCCAAGAGATGGTCTCATCTGTGGTGACCCATTGAGGTTCCTGGGAACCTGTTCTGTGGCAGAGGGTCAGCTGGAAGAAGCAACTTTAAGTCATGCTCGGCTTCACTCTCCTCCTCCCTTCCCTGTCTTACTTCGGAGTCTTTAACACATCTTACTACTTCTAGGACTCCCTAGTGCCCAGGTATCTGCTGCCAGCAGCTGTCTTGCTGGCTGCTTCATGCAACTGTTGTCAACTTTACAAAGCCGCTAGCATGTTTCGTGCTGAATGGTCCCTTCAGGTTTGCATGCTTATTTCTGCCTTGCTGGCTTTATTATCAGCACAGTTTCCCCAGCCTAATTACAACTTCTCTCTTCCCACTGCCTACTAAGTTGCAGAAACATTTGGATGGACCTCAAATGAGCCTGAAGATAGCAGTATGCAGAAACAAATAAGCACCCTTAAAAGTGGAAGAGAGGTTCTCTAGATGGTCTGAATCTTGCTTATCTTTCCAAAGTGGTAAATTAAAGGCCTATTAGTCTCTGATAACACAGGTTTTGTTACTGGGGGTTAGATTTATGCATTGCAAAATAAGAATGAGATTTTCAGTTGGACAAGGACACCATCTGCAGTCACCAGATGCAGTTACCAAGATTAAATTGCAAGACTTGTCACTGATTATGCTGGTAATCATTGAGGTGATCAGTGTAATTATCTTGACATCAAGACGACATTTTCTCTCATAGGGTACTGCAGAATTAAGTTGAAGGAGCATCAATCATTAGCTACTAGGTAGAGTTAGGGTATGGCACCAATGAAGCACTTGTCTTTTTCATTTTGATCACATTATTTTACAATATGGGAGAAAAATAGATCAGCAAATATTGTGAAATTGACCTTTTATGTTGAAAACATTTTCCACTGGATTCTATCAGATTTGTTGAAAACCTACCACATTGTCTAATCATGAAAGGCTCCTAGGCATTCAGTTCATAACCAGACTTTACAACAGACTTCAGTCTGTGTCTCTTTACCCAAGGAAGACAAAGTATTTCCACTTCAGGTTATTTTAAGCTTTCAGAGTATATTTTTTTTCTAGTATAGATCATATGGAGGATTGACTCAGCTGCTGCTGGAAAAGATTTTCTTGCCAAATGGTTGTTGATGTTGTCTCAGAAAATGTGACTGAGATGCAGTAGAATATAATCCCAAACGCTGAAAATGTTTCTGGCTCTAATACACACTAATAATTAATCTAGAAACAAATGATATGGCTTTGGAGGAGTCTCTACAGACAGTCATTTGTCTGGGTTGGAACATTTCCCTTTGGTGTCTGTAAAGTGGTTCTTCATGTTCTTACACAGTGGTAAAAAAAAAAAATCCATTTTGCAGGTGTGTTTGCTAAGCAGTAACTGACATCTTGAGCCTTTATTCTTCCATAGATTGTCAAGCTGATTTCTTGCAAATACAGTGATAAATGATATCCAAGAGATGATTGTATTTATCTTACATATTATGTCTTTCATTTTTAACTTACTTCATGCTGCCACTACACATGCACTGTAAGTGTGTGTAATGTTTTGTTTCCTTTTCGAATGGCGTAGATATGCATACAAAATGTTGTTTATATTTCCCAGCAGGAGACATTGCTCAGTGAAGGGACAGGAGCCTTTTCTAGCCTAAGTCATATGAAGAGGATGCAGGAGATAACTGGGAAAACTGGGCAGCACTGAACATCATCTAAAAAGCAAGTGATTCAGTCTCTGTTAGGCCTTGAAAGAAAGAGGTCTAAGAGCATCGCTGACAGCTGTTTAATTTCCATCAAGCATATCAAATTTCATTTCAAGAAATGTTACCACAGTAGACTTCCAAGAGCAAAGCATCATAGGAAAGATAGGAGATAATTGGTAATATTTTTCTGTTATTGATCTGTTGTTATATCTGCTAAGTTTCACACAATTATTTATCAGCTGAGAGTTACGGATTAATTCTTGACTTGACATGAAAAGGGAGAAAAGTCAAATACATTTCTTTAACATGAACCCAACCCATCCATCTCAAAGTGCTGATTCATTTGCCCACACAGTATAATTAAGCAAGCTGTTAATCTGTAATAAGGAGTGATACATTCAGTGATCTCACAATCAGAAAGTAATTACAGCTTAAAATGTTCATTTGGCTCTCCTCAACCGTTTTGTCTCTCTGTGACTGTTAAGAGAAGGTATTTGTAGCTTAGGATCTGTGAGCCTTTACCTACACAGCTTGCTTCCAGTTTGCCATGAGCAGTTGTTAGAATGATGTCTATACTGGAAGGTTTTTGGAAACAAAATGTTGACTGGCATTCTGAGTCCTGTCTTAAGGGAGAATATTATAGTTTGAGTAGATTTGGTGTTTCATCAGATAATGAATCCATTATGTAATTGGAGTTCAGGCTCGCACTGATTAATCATGACATTTCAATTATTCATTGAATCAGTGATCTTTTGCACCCCTTTTTTCCCACCTTATTTGCTGTTGGCTTCCATTAATTTCTCTGCTTACTGCTTTAGAGTTTCATCTTGCTGTGTTCTGAGATCCTGAAAATCTTCCACTGCTGGAGACTTTCATCTGGGAATTTAAATCACCTGGCACCTTGCAGGTAGTTCTTGGCATCCCCCTGGTTCAGTGCTTCATAGCATTTGAACTGCCTGCCTCCAGGGTAGCAGTACTGTGAAGCAACCAGGCAGCCACACTGCGTTTGAGGAGTGCCAGGGAGACAAGTGTGAAAGACAGAGGTTGTCCCAAGACTCGGGACCAGATTTTTGTTTGATCTGCTAAATTGAATTTCCTGACGGTGTCCTGGAGCCACGGAGAGGGTTGAGCTGCCCCACTCGAAGTCTGCCTGTACAGATTGCCCTTAGCTGTGGCATGCAACGGTGCCTTCCCCACTGACAGTACACAGGTGGCGTTGTTTTAAAGGATTGTGGTGTTTGTCTGGAGGAATTCACTTGGTACCCATGAAATTTGTTGTTCGGTAGCAAGCAGACAGCACAGAGATGAGAAGCAGCTGCTGTGTTCTCCTTTGGGTCCTGCTGCTCCCACTCAGCTCCAGCTCACAGGTATCCTCACTTTCCAGCTCAGTACCCAGTCAGTCACGTTGCCGTGGTGTAGTTTTATCGTATGTCCATGGAGAAGTGAACAAAAACACCTTTCTTTTTTGGTTTGTTTGTTGTTTTTTTTCTCTTTATAATTACTGTTCTTTTGATACTGTCACTTTTGAGCCATCATCTCAGTTTTGGAACAGATTTAGAATAAGATGTAGAAAAAGGAGGCTCATCATTTTTACATCAGTCATCTTTGTTTTTAAACAGTTGTGATCAGATTCAGCCCTCAGGTGTTGGAGTTGCTGGGCAAGATTTCATGGAGGTTTTTCCCCCAGTGTGCACAGCCTCTGTTGGTCTCCAGAGGCGCAGCTGCTCTCAAACATACATGGAGATTTATAGGGCAACTCAGCATGCAGGTTACAGGGAGGTCTGTACTAAACTGGTAGTATAAGATTAAGGGCTGAATGACTAGAAGTAGTTCTTCCCATGGATATCTTCTCTGTTTGGATTCTTCATAAATAAGCCATCTGCAGTTGTTTGGGAGTAGTGGTGGCAAATACCTTTGGTTTAAGTAAAATTGTCTTGTCCTCAGTCCTTTAGCAAACTGGACTTTTCAGATGGGCTAATTACTTGTGAATTTTAGCCTTCAGTCTTCAGCTTATGGCTGCCTTGTCAACAGTAATTACAAGGTAATATTTTTAGAGATCAATGAATATATGGCATTTTATTACAATGGCCAAAAAAAAAAAAAAAGGAGTATAAAGACATAAAATATAGCTCTTTATGGATGTGGAGAGCAAGGCGGGTCTGTGTGTGTGCTGTAACAGTCTGGCATTACAGGAAGAAGAGTTCAAGGAAAACAATCAATTAAAAAGAGGAGTATTTTCTATTTCAGTGGGTAATTTGCTAAATCTGATTTAAAACAAAGTATTCAATCTGGCAAAGTTAAGACCTATTTTAATAGAGAATAGGAGACTAGATTAATCAATGAGCATCTTTTCTATATACTGACATAGTCAATATCTTAAAGAGGAACAAAAAAGTTCCAATTATGTCAGGTCTTTCAAAACTATAAAACATCTCAGTAATATTCTGGAAGTCAGATAAAACAATGATTTTTTACAGTGTTCCCTTTTAATGGATTTTTAGTTATAAAGTTTTAATATTTATTCAAAGTGAAAGTTTGCTCTAAAGGATGTCTAAAAAAAGAGCCCTGTAGGAAGTCTCTATTTCCTGGGCTTCTCTAATTCTGTATCAAACTTCCAGTGTTGGCACACAAGAAGGTTGTTAGTCTGAAGGGTAGGAGTTTACTTAGGCTGGGCTTGAAAAGTTGAGCTGGTTTTTTAGGGGTCTCTTGAAGGTTTATTGGGAGTGGAGAGTTTCATTTGCACGCGATAGAGCTGCACGTACAAATACCAGCAGTTTATAGATTCATATGTGAGTTGTATGGGCTCTACTTGAGAAAGACGGGATGCACCTTGACGTGTGCAGTGCATCTCCAGTGTGGAGGGCCAGCAGTTGCTTAAAGGGACGCCTTTGGTATTAACTGAAAAAATAGTGATGTTTGTGGTGGACTCTCTGATTGCAAGAAGTGTGGAGCTTGGCAATGTCATTTGGGATCTGTTTTCAAATACAGGCTTCTCCAAATACTGTGCCTAAAGTTAGTAGCAAGGTCATTTAAGTTTTCCAGTTGTACACCATCAGAAGCATGGTATGGCTGGGCAGGTGAATTGTGCACCATATCCTACGATCCACTTTCTTGAGTTGTACATAATTTTTTCCCTTTTTTTTCTGGTGATCAAAAAGTGACAGACCAGACAGATTGAGCGCAATCATGATGCAGCCAACAGGCCACCCCCTGTGGTTGATCTGTTGGCTTCTTCCTTTTGCCTCTTCCCGTTCTTGTGTGCTTGTTTGAGCACACAAGCTATAGTAACAAGAAATTCCTCTCTAATCATTGCATCTTCAGTAAGCAGAAATATAAACTGTGCGTTGAGATGTGGAGCATTTCTAGTTAGCTGTTACCCCTTTGACATTACTGAAGTAATGGATGCAATCTTTTTCATCAAGGGATCCAGCTTTGAAGACGAGAAGAGACATTATTCTAGTACCTTACACTATTGATAGGGAAAATGGAGTTGCTATCACCGAATTTCCTTCACAGTGAGACAGGTGTGCCATGCAGCTCTCTTTGCACGTGACAAGATGATGGTGTAGTTGCTCAAATGCCAGTGAAGACGTAATTCAACCTATGAAATCTTCACAGATGATCCTGCATGAGATGGAAATATTGTTTGGTGTAAGAGATGAGCAGTGAAAACCCTTTGTAGCTAGACTTTCTGACCCTAGAAGCTGCATAAAAATCTGTAGGTGGCTGACAGCTATGCTCTCACTTTCATATTGTGCCCTCAGACTTGACTCCACAAGCTTGCCTTCCTCCTGTGCCCTCACTGCTTCCCCCAGGATCCCAGTGCTACTGCAGTTGCCCTTAGCATCACTCATGCCTCTGGGACTCTACTGCAGTCCCTCTTCACCTGTTGGGCACCTTGCATACTTCTATCCACCTTCCAACCCAAACCATTCTATGATTCTGCCTTCTGGTGTTTTTTTTCAACTCATTTTGTGCCTTGGCTTTGTAGTCCCATGCAATCGCTGAACCTAATCAGGGGGGTAAAAACTTCTTGTACAGCTGGGACTGTACTCTGCCCAGTGACAATGCTGCACTCTCCAGTTCTTGGGATTGGGCTGCAAGGCAGCAGATGCAGCTGATGATCAGTCATCTATCAGATACCTCTCGTCAGCCCCTGGAGTGGGAAGAGGGAGAAGAGGGGGAACACTGCGTAGTGGGTAGGGACAGGGAAATTACAGGAGGAAGCAGGCCTCCTGTGCTAAAAAGGAGACTGTGCTTCAGCTGGAGCTTGATGCCATAGCACCTTCTTCTCTTAAGTCAGACATCTTTAACTACATATATATATGAGTGATTATTTTTTAATGCATCTTTTGTTGTTTTAGCTTTGTCCTAAACAACAAAAACTCTCTCTGACAGGGTCACTTTTTTTACTGTTCTGCGTGATGGTTCTAGGATTTCCTATACTCCTGTATCTTGCTCTGAGGACACAACAGCATAAATTAATATTGAAAATAGTCTCGTCATGGGCTTTCTGTGTGACTTGGTTAAGTCTGCAGGCCCTTTCTTCCAGGTGGATATTTGGAGGCATTAACCCTTCTTTACCACACTGAGTTCTTGTGGGGAGGAGTTATTGGTCAAATACCTAATTTAAGTAGTATTGTATTCAGGTGCTAAAGATACAGTCTGCACCTTACTTGCCAGAAAGACAAACATCGGCAAGTACCGGACACCTGAAGCTCAGTAGAAATCTCACTGTATATTAAAAGCAAATGTGGTCTCCTTGAGGATTTCAGGATGTGTACATTTTCCTACGCTGTTGGATGTTTGTACTGAGTGAATGGTCTTGGGGGAGCATGAGAAGAGAAAAGCCTGAAAACCAGTGTGAATTGCAAGACTGCAAAGAATTCTTTGGTGCAATCTTCTCTCTGTAGTTTTATTGCTCTGCAATATTTGACTTGTATGTTAGGTTTTCTATGTAGAAATGCACACAAAAAGCCTTTTTATACCATGCTGGTATAAAGCACTACTGGTGCTTGTAGTATTGCTGTAATTTCGCTGTACCTTCACTTTTTAATTTATCTTTCTTTTTTTTCCTTCTCTTTATTTTCAGATTTCTAATTAGTTCATATATTTACTTTAACTCTGTGCCGTCATTCTCTTTCTCTGTAGTCTTTAGTGTTTCTGTCTGATATGTATCTCTTGTCTTTATTCCAACTTTGTTACCATCTTCTTTATTTATTGTGTTCCAAGCAGACAAAATTAGACAGATGCTCTAGAAGTCAGAAATCTTCCTGTTGGCATTACAAATGAGTGGATCCTAGTTCTCTTTTTTTTTTTTCTTTTTCTTCTTGTTGCAGTCACTAGGATGCTATGAGTTTGGTGAAAACCAAACCTCAGGTAGCCCTTGGATCAGATACTCTGATTATGGAAGTAAAGAAAGCTCCGTTTCCCCTGACTGACGCTCAGTCCCATTGTGTTGCTTCCAGTTAATTTACTGAGAATTTGCTGAACTTTATCTTGCTCAGCTAAGTTTTGTTGACTGGGTTGTTAATTATGGGTTTAAATTTGCTCTTTCTAACACTTAAAACACTGGATTTTTCTCCCTCTTTACCCATTTACTTAGTTATCTCTTTTGAAGAGGCATTGCTTCATTAAACACTTTCCTGCTTAGTCTGTAATGATCCTACTTCTTCCACTCTAAACACGTTAATACATTAAAGAAAGAGCTGCATTTTTCTTCAGTGGGATGAAGATGTTCCACATTCGTTTTGGTGCTTGGAGACTTTTGACACATGATCTTTGGTGGCATAGCGGTGCTGTGTAAGACTCAGCAGGATCCATGATGTAATTCCAGGTTGTCAGGGGTTTTTCAGACTGTGATGAAGCAAATATGATACTTAATCATCACACTCTGGTGAGAACAGTGTAATTTTTATGCATCTGAGACTACTTCAGTTCTTCACTCTTTCACCCCAGTCCAATCCTCCAGGTAGACCCCAGTATCATTGGTGGGAAGCCACTGTATACAAGTAGTAGGTGACAAGAGGTGACGCTCGTTCTGTGATGATGAGCTGGACCACTCATCTACTGTTTTGGTTCAGTGCAGTAGTTAGACATGTAAGCATGATGGGAAAAGAAAACTGGTGGCTGTTTTTCCACGGCACCGGCCTTCTTGAGGCAGCACCCAGGGCTGCGGGAAGGAGGAGCAGATTGCTGGCTTGGAGTTGCCAGGGGGAGCAGCTGCCAGCTCCAGCTTGGCCTCCGAATGGGCTGCACATTTTAGCAAGTACTTAACACTTTTGGGCAGGCTGGGAAAAAACAACTTCTGTAGTTTGTCTTCTTCTGTAGCAGATTTCTGTGTGGTTTAAAGACCAGGCACTGCATTGACCAAAGAGCTGCAGGGAGAAAAGGTGAGGATGTCCCCAGTGCAATGGGTTTGTTGTTCCACAGAGGTCCTGCAGGACTTCACTGATTGTGGGTATCCTTGTAGGGAGCCTTTTGTGCTCTGCTTACTTCCCTTCTTAATGGTTTCATGTTTTCAGCATTTTCTCATTGCTAACAATTTCTTTTCTTTTTAATTTTGGAGTAAAAGTTTTATGGGGTCCAAGTGTGAACTTTATATTTAGGTATTCAGGTCTTTGGGCAATCTCTCTTTTGATCAATAAACATGTTGAAGAGTGGTGGTGATGACACTACTCTCTGCAGGAGTTGCAGTGATGGTGTGCGGAGCTTTTACCATTCCTGAGCCACAGCAGTGGAGTATTCACATAGAATGTACATGCTAGTAAGATGGTTTGGCTTTTGTTGATTATTTTTTTTTTTAGGTTTTGTTTGTTTGTTTGTTTTTTTTGGTTTGATTTTTTTTCTTTCTGTGGGGTTACTGACATACTAAGCCTCAGCAAAAGGGTTAAATAAAACTTGAGCTATAGGTTTGAAATACTGCATGACACATCTGATCCATATTCCTGTGATGTGCCAGAAACTGCAGTTAGTGTGTGAGTTCTGCAGGCAAAAATGATTGTAATGCAATTTTTTCTTTTTCCTGTAGAATCACACATATCCTCCCTGCGGGGATTTTTTTGTTCAGTGGACTACGCTATGGGTTTAGAAAAAAAAAATTCATTTATATGTAAATACAACCTGAAGGCTGCAAATATCCAAGCTGCTGCAAAGACAAAGGGCATGTGCGTGAAAACAAATGGACCTGTTGTGGTTAGAAATTCATAGTTTAGGGGAAAAAAATAAATGAGGTTGTCTTTGAAACCTTATAGGTCAGCATTTCAGACTTGTGTATGTATTTGTGCTCCAATTAAAGGAGAAAATGGAAAAGCTTCTGGATATTTACTGTTCTTAAGCCGACTTGAAAGAGAAAAAGCAGGAAGAATATTTTTTCATATGTTCTATTAGCAAATTACATGCCGTATAAGTAAGTTGTTTTGGGTTTTGGTTTTTATTTGTTTGGTTGAGTTTTTTTGTTTGGCTTGTACATAGGTTTGTGAGGTTTTTTTTTGTTTGGGGGGGTGGGTGTTTGGCAATTGTTATGTTTCTTTCTTTCCCTATGTTAAATGAAAAGAAAACTTACAAGAAAACTTGAAGTAGAAATTATTTCTGTGGGTCTCACAGCAGCATCTCACAAAATGCTGGAAAGTACAGGAAATCTAGCAGTCAAAAAGCAGAAGCGGAGGAGGCAGGGACAAGCAAGGAGATGGTGGAAGTTTGTGGGTCTTGCAGAAGCATTTGATTTACTTAATTTTTTTTTCTTGATATGTTAAAAATAATTCCTTGCTGAAGTACTTTGTTTTGGACTTAAAACAGCATAAATTATTTTGAGATAAGTTCACATTAACCATCACAAATTCCTCACTTACCTGTCACTGTTGCTGGAGATCCAACTCTTTGCTCCAATTAATGCATCTTCTACTTTAGCACGGGAAAGTGTAATTTAGTTTTATAGCTGTTTTAGAGAAGTCAGTGACAAAAACAATCCCGTGCCTCCTCTAATAAGTATTAAAGCCCAAACCTGTGCAATCTGTAGTAAGTGTAGTCTATCCTTTTAAAAATGTCATGAGGATTTATGTACTAAACTACTAACTTCATCCATAAGTCCACGGGGCCTGATGGGATGCAACCGTGAGTGCTGAGGGAGCTGGTGGAGGTCATTGCCAGGCCACTCTCCATTATCTTTGGAAAATCGTGGGTGACGGGAGAGGTGCCCGAGGACTGGAGGAAGGCAAATGTCACTCCAGTCTACAAAAAGGGCAAGAAGGAGGACCCGGGTAATTACAGACCGGTCAGCCTCACCTTCATCCCAGGAAAGGTGATGGAACAACTTGTCCTTGGCACTGTCACCAGGCACATCAAGGTCATTGGGAACAGTCAACATGGTTTTACCAAGGGAAGGTCTTGCTTGACCAACCTGATAGCCTTTTATGAGGATGTAACCAGGTGGATGGATGATGGAAGGGCAGTAGATGTGGTCTATCTTGACCTCAGCAAGGCATTTGACACCGTCTCCCATGGCATCCTTGTGGGTAAGCTGAGGAGGTGTAGCCTGGATGATCGGGTAGTGAGGTGGATTGTGCACTGGTTGGAGGGCAGAAGTCAGAGGGTTGTGGTCAATGGGGCCGAATCTAGTTGGAGGCCTGTGACTAGTGGAGTCCCTCAGGGGTCGGTGCTGGGTC